>CAJNJA010005973.1:0-17277 GCA_905231915.1 Symbiodinium necroappetens
CGTTTTGGAGGGGGTGGAGATACGCAACTACACCACCGAGGCATCTAGCACGGGGCAGGGAGACAACGCTCCACGATGGAAGTATCTCTCTCTCTCTCTCTCTTGCTTGCTTGCTTGCTGGGCGTTTGGGGCGTGGGAGTTCCCACAACCCCTGCGCGCAAGCGCTACGCCAACATCCTGTGTCTTTGCAGTCGGTGTGACACTTAAGAGGAGCAGCACGGGCGGCGAGGCACACGCTATGCCACATTAACAACCCCATGTAGCACTCCCCGCCTGGTTCACGCCGCCTGTGCTGAGCCCCGCTCTGTGTTGTGCTCCACGCTTGTCCCCCCGGGTATTACCAGGGGGTCCGGAGCAGCTTCGGTGGGGTCCCCGGTACGTTGCACTGGAAACATTGAGACAAGCAACAGCTCCCTACATAACTAGAAAGTTCCAGTGGTAGCAGCTCAGTCCTAGTTTTGGGGGTCCCCTTTTGTGCTTCGGCTGCAGGCTCCCGCTTAGCTTGGTTTGTGGTTAAGGTGCTTGTTTGTGGCACAGGTCCCCTGAGGAAGCAAAAGGGGTCGGGGTAAAACACAGGCACCAGGGGAACACTAACAACTTGTTGGGTTCCTGTGCCAGTGGTGGTGTGCTGTGTATGGAGCAGGTTCCTGGGGTGTGGGAAGCAGCGAGGGAAAGGAAAACAACAGCAGTAGGGGGTAGAACACACCGAGGCCCCTGCTCCAATGGGTGGCGTTGTTTGTTGAGTCTGTTGTCCCCTACCTTTGTGCACGCTGCCGCGGTTTGTCTGAAAAACCCGTACCAAAAAACCAGCAAACCCACGTGCAACACAGTACGCTAACATCAGTGGTAAACCTTAGTCATCAGACATGGCTGCTTGCAGCCTGCGGCGCCTATGTGAGGTCTTTGCTTCCTTTGTGTCTCCATCTTCACTGCCATCTCCCCTCTCAGGTGTTGGTGTTCGTCGTCTGGTACTCGTGGTAGCACTTCTCCGCCGGCGCTGCAGCCCAAAAGCTTCATCTTCTGTTTCCGTCCCCGGCAAGTCAGCCGAGTCCAAGCTGCAGTCGTTGAGTCCGCTCCTTCTCGTCTGTCTCCCCGCTGGCTTCCAGAGTTCCTCTGGGGGTCTCCCCCCTGAGGCTTCGGCTGGCGGAGGTCCCCTCGTTGGCTGCGGCGGGTTCCATGGCACTGTGTCGGCAAGCGAGCCACATGAGTCCGTGGCTGAGTCCCCTACAAGTTGGATATCGTGACCCCAAATGTTCCTCGTCCACAGCTGGAGGTTACTCAGCGCCTCCGCTGCCATCGGCACCTGATCTCCTACCAAAGTAGGCCTGAGCCGGGTGATCAGTTGTTGCGCTCTGAGGATCGTGTAGGCTGAGGGCTCCGGCTGCTGCTGGGGGAGTGCCATTGCTTGTCCCCTATGTTGCTGTGCTGTGGTTTGGTGGGGCTCCAAGTCTCGATGCTGTGTGGATGCCATCGCTTGCTGCTGCTCCTGGCTTTGCTGTCCCCTCCCCATGCACGCGAACGCGCACCTGCGGTCCTTGGCAGGTATGGGCTTCCTGGTGGGGGGTTGGCCCCCCCAGGCTTGGCTGCACATTTTGAAGAGCCATAAAAGGAAAAGGTCCCCCGACCGATGGCAACAAACAGGCAAAGCACGTATACATTGCGAAGCAAGACACTAAGGCTGGGGCCCGAATCGGCGGGGGAGCTTAACGATCAGAATGGGGTGCTAGGGCAAAAACGTGCGGTTTCCCCCCGCTTCATTGAGCGAGTTCTGAGTGGCCGTTGGCGGAATGAAAAGCGAATTGAGGCTCTAGCAGTCCCCCGAATTCACCATGGGTTTACAGGTGAGTTGAAAAGATACTACGATTCTGGGCAATGTGGCCCTATACATGGTTTGAACGGAGAAGGCAAAAAGCCGTTAAAAACTTCACACCTAGTTCCCCTCAGAAGTTGTTGTGACGGTCTTTTTCCAGCAGGCGGTCGGCACCAGGCTTCACGAACCAAAACTTGCAAAGGGACTAAATCCCCCTTCTGGAGTGGGCTCCCCCTGTCAGCTTCTAGAGGCTTTGGCGGTCTGCTCGGGCTCTGGCCATGTGTTCTTGCACTTGTTGCACTCCACGCCATTGCACGTTGGGAACCAAGTGGACACGTCCCCCTTCTGCGACCGGGCAGTCTGGCTGTTGTGCTTGCCATCGCGGAAGTGGTGGACTCCCTGTTGGTTCGCTCGGTCTGAGTGCTAAGTGGCTGAGGCTGTCCCCCCGGTCAGAGGGGCGGCCAAAGTCCCCCCAAGGCCAACTGTGTAACGGTTGCTCGGCCTCATCTTCCGAGCTGTTCCCCCAATCGGGCGGTGTGTCAGTGTCAAGTGACTCCTTTCTCCCACTTGGGTCTTCACCGCTCACCTTTGTCTCATGCTCGGGCTGTGGTACTTGTTCTGGTCCCCCACTTTGTGGGTCTTCAAGGAGAACTCCCCCAGTTGGTTGCACACACTGAGCTGCCTCTGGTACAGCGGCTCTTCCCGAGCTGCTTGGGTCTGCAGTTCTCTGCCTTCTCCTCGTCCCCCGCGCTTTGCGGATCCGTTTACGGACCTTCTTGATCTGTCTGAGCAGTTCCCCCACCTGTCCGGGGAACCGGGCAACGTAGATGCGCGCTTCAGCAAAAACTCTTGGTTGGTATTTGTCCACCAAACGGATGTACTTGTCTACCTTGTCCGCCGTGCGGCAGCGTTCCGAATGTCGCTTGCAGAAAGCCTTGTACGAGGAGGTAGCCAGCCTGTTTGAGAGAGGCTTTCCTGTAGTGGCATCCTTGTATCCCCCGTTGTCCTCGTCTTCCTGGATGTCTTTCCCTATCCAGCTGTCAAGGGAGTGAGGCGTGTACAGCAGCAAGTTCCCCCGCCTCGTCCGAAACTGCGTCATCTCCGAAAAAGGTGGCGAAGGCGAAGTTGTAGCTCCCCCTTGTGGGGGGGGGGGTGGCTCGCTGCTTTGTGTGGCTTGCGGCAGCGGCGGGCAAGGTCGACTGTTCCCCCTGTCTGTCACCCCAAAGAGTCGGCATCGAGGATCTGTTCGCTCGTGCCGCTTTCTAAAGCCAGTGGTACATGCACCACCCCCAAATTTACATATTTTACATTCTTTTGCCATCCCCCGTAGGTCGGCCTTCACTATGTCGCCCTTCCTGCCAAAATCACGACCTGGTAGTTGATGGTCTCCCCCGCCCAACGGCAAGGTAGTGGGTGGTCGGCGCGATGGTAAAGGAAAGCAAGCGGCAGAAGACGTTGAGCGTCCCCTTCCCGGCAAGCGTGTTGAGGAACAGGTACTTGCAGTAACCAGGTCTCCCACAAGGTCGTAACTTTACCTTCTCGGTTATCGCTCGCAGCGGCAAAGGACCTCACAAGGGCCTCTGAAGCAAAGCGGCAGCTCTCTCTCTCTCTCTCTTTTCTTTCTTTCGTCAGGGTTGTGGGTAGGGGAAGTTCCCCTCTCTCTCTCTTGCTTGCTTGCTTGCTTGCAAGGCGTTTGGGGGCATGGGGGAGGCCCCAGCACTCTCTCTCTCTCTCTCTCTCCCTCCCCCTCTCCTTTCTTTCACAAGGGCAAGAGGTGAGGGTGCGACCCGCACCCCCGCACTCCTGGCGCCCGCCATATGGCATGGGAAGCATAGTCCAGACCAAAGCATGGAGGAGGCGCATATTTGCAGGCCTTCCAGTGGTGCGAAGGTAAACATGTCCACAAGGGCGTAGGGTCAGAAGAACTTTTTCATCAACGCGCGGAGTCCCCGGATGCCGATGTGTCATTTGGAAAGCGGCTGCCAAAAGAATCATTTAACACTGGCGATTGTCATCGACCAAAATGACACGTTCACCTCCAACCAACAACTGATTGTTGAGAGAAAGAGGTTGAACTTGACTGGTTGTTAAAGAAATATCAAACCGTCATAACACTGCTGCATTTCCGAAATCATGTCCAATCCAAAACAGCAACGAAGGGTTGCACTACTACGACGCACTACTACGACGTTACGACTATGACGAACATTGCAGGATTCAAGTTCACAAAGCCCAGTTCCTGGTTCAAAGGTCGCCCTTCAACCAGCTCTGTCTCGCTCTCTCTTTCTTTCCCAGGGTATAAGGGGCGAGTAAAGCCCCCCGGCCAATAGGCCCCCCACCTGTTATGGGGCTTTCGGGGGTGTTTGGTAAGGTATGTTTGAGCTCTGATTTCGGATATTTTCTCTCTCTCTCTCTCTCTCTCTCTCTCTCTATCTCCAACACATGCAACTGCAGCTTCAACACTCTGTGATGAGTATACGGTTGGGCTCCCAAACACGCCTTTGCAGGAAGTATCGCCACTCCCAGCACGCCATGGACGCAGGGCACAGGGCACCAAGCACCATGAAATAAGAGTATCCACGACCAGTGCCTTCTCAAGTCATTTGCAGGCAATAGCCCAAGCTTGCGAATTCAATAAGGGTTTGCCAGGAAAACCCAAAGCAGCATCTCCAGCGGCTGCGGACTTCTCTCATGAGCACGTGACGGAAGCAGCCAAGGCTGCGCTCAGGCATCCGGAGGCCAGCCGCCAAGAACCGACCTGAGGCTTAGCACCGGTACAGTCCCAGTTGCTGTTTCTTGCATGTGCCCTCTGTCTGCCCCGGCATCTTGAGTATGGCCGTAACGGCCGTAACACCCTGGTCTCAATTAAATCTTCATCTAGCATCTGACTCTCCTTCTAGAGGCCATCTTCTTCAGAAAGCGAGTGACCGAGTAGTGAATAACACATCCCTTGTCCTTGCTGTGATCCGAGCATCCGCCCCCCAACGAAGCACACAGAAAAACATAGAAGCAGCCGTTTGCTCCTTCTTTCAGGGCTACCTGAGCTCCGCAACTGCGGCCTTTCCATCCTGGTTTTCCTCCCGATGTTTCCGCGATCCATTCATCGCATGATGATCCCATGTCATCCGAGAGCTGCACCCAGCGGGGGCACAGGCTTGGTAGCAGCAGGTTCCCCATCCTTGGAGGCAGATGTGGTTTCAATGTGTCAACCCTCAAGAGAGGCCTTGGTGAGCGGTGGCGAACGCAAGGCCTACGGTCCAGATTGCCGAGGAGCAGGCGATGCCAGCAAGAATGCTTGCGGCCTCGGTGGGTTCAGCGGTTCAGCCCCACTTCGGGCCGTGGAAGTCGGCAACCTTTCCGCGCGAGTACTTGCTGGAAGTACCACGCAGTGCAGCCTTTCGGCAGGAAGTCTCGCATGGAGCCTACATCGCCACACTCGGCTTTGAGAGAGGAACTTGCAACTTGTGGCAGGCAGCAGAAATTCGTGAGCCTGCTTGCCACCAGTGAATCCGAAAACCAGCATACCGCAGTATGCCGCAGCTTTAACGCGAAAGTACATGAGCCCCGAGCCCGCTTCCTAGGTTGATTTCAAAGGGTTCAAGCTGCGATGCTTCGTGACGAAGCCGTCGCATCTGGTGAAGCTAAAAATCTGTCGCATCCCGAATCTTGCGTTGCAGAGTGCCACTGAGCATGGGCCCGGGGCTGCGGCTCGGCTTCCTCCCCATCTGTACAACATGATCTGCACGAATTCTGTCTGCGCATGATGCAGTCACCACCGAAGCTCAGGCGACAGAGACCCAAAGATTTCCTGAAGGGAAGCAAGAGTGCTCCGCCACAGATACGGGAGCTCGCAGCAATCTCACGATCGAACACCCAACAGTCCTCGAAAGAGGCCCCACAAGACCTCGGGCGAACATGCACCTGATGACATCAGACATTGCCAAAGTGCCTCCCAAGCCAGTCTTCTTTCTCCAAGGTGCTCGTCCGAGGAGAGGCCAGCGGCTTGGCCGATGTGACCAGCGCCTGCGTTCGCCAGACCTCTCAGAACCTCATCTGGCCGCTCTTCGACAGCGAACTTGGGCCATGTAAACTTAGGGAGGTGGTCCAGGCAGGCACGGATGCAGTGCAGCTTGCCCGAGCGCTGCACATCATGGCAAGCCGCCTTTCCTGGGCTCTTGAACGAGTGGCCCTACCATCTTCATCGGACGCAGAGCAGCGAGCCGAGCCAGCCGAGCTCCCCCACGCCTCACCCTCCTAAGCCTCAACATGCCACAACCGTCCATTGCGCCACTTGCTCCGCTCACCTGCCGGGCTAGCACCGCTGCAGCCCGGTGTCGCCGCGACCATTGCTGCAGCGCCCCACGCAGGGCTGCGCCCAGGTCCAGCGGCGAAGGTCTCAGAGAGTGGCTAACTTCTGGCCGATGCTCAGATCATGCAGATGCAAGATGCTCCTCAGCAGTCCGTGGCACACCTTCACTTGCTGAGCTGGCCACTCTCCGTCCGACCGGATTCGCGCCAACTGTCCGAGAAGCTCCTGTAGAGCTACAGCGCAGACGTCCACTTCGCAGCAAGAGGCAGCTGCTGGGCATCTCATCCGCGTGTGTCTGCCGATCCCCGCCTCAGATTCCCTGCGTGCGCTTTCCACCTCACCCGGCGACATGCAGGCATGGAAGCAAGCCCCGGAGGCCCGGAGCCGCCTTGTTTAGCCTTCGGGCCTGGCCTCGCTTCGACAGCGTATCGTGTCTCGACGCAGCTGCAGGTCTCTCCGCACCTCAAATCTTCAGAAGTGATGTGGACCCAAACCCCCCGGGGCGCGCGAAGCCAAACGCCTCGTCGACGGCCTTCTGCAAGTTTATGTGGAGCTTCGCCTAGTGCAAAGCAAACTCGTATGACAGCTTCGTCGACAAGTAGAAAACTTATAAATACTAAAACCAACTTCAGAAACTGAAACCTTCATGTGTAGACCATACTTCCCCAGCAGCCTCAGCAGCGGCCCACGATCAGATTCCAAGTAGTTGCATTGCCATAAGCTCGGGCATGTATGCTGCAGGTGCCTGGGCATACAGCTCGGCGGCTTGCTGTCGACGTTGGACCTCATCCTGGCACAAATGGTTCGAGCATAGAACTCGCCTTTGAAGTCTCACGTAGACAGCAGGCTAACCGGATCTAACCGGCGAACTCGTCCAAAGCTCAGGTGGGCCTCGACAGAGAGCTCCTTGGCACCTGCAAGAGAGCACATGTTCTCTGGACATGTCGCAAGCAGGATCTCCTGCAGAAGGACATGCAACATGATCCACATAGCACCACTTTCGGGCCTGGGCTTGTAGGATTTGTAGGATCTGTGAGCTCCGGAGACTGCACCCGCGGTTGCTTCGCAGGGCCGTGGTTTGTTGATTCCAGCGCTGGCCTGGGCATTGCATGTCGACACAGCCAGGTACCGGATGATTGCTATTGCTGAATCCTGCCATATGCTCGAGACGTACCAAGTGTGCCGCTTGACCACCTGCAGGCTTTGTGGCAGAAGGCTTCGAGCTTCCTCCTGGCACAAAAGGCGATGATTTTGTTGTTGACAGGAAGCTGCAGCCGCCATTCGCGAATGCCTGAAGTCGTTTTGCTCGGCATACAGCTTGTTCGGCACCGGATCCTCCCGGAGCCAATTCTGCTCTGGCGACGTCACTGGGAAAGCCCCGCTCAACTCCTGGCCTCTCCGCCGCCAAGCTCGCAGCTCCCCGGCTGCAGCCAACTGAGCCCAGCAGCTCAAAGCCGAGAAAGCCGAGAGCAGAAAAGGACTTTGAGAGCGCCTCGCATGCTTCGGCACCAGCCGCCGCCTCCTCAGCCAGGCCTCGGCAAGGCACAAGACAAGCAATACTCCACCGCCTTTCTCCACTTCACTTTCATGTTCTGAGATGTCAGGCGTCGCCGTTCAAGACTTGCAGCGAGCAAGGCGGACTGGGTGCGCTCGCACTGCGCCTGCTTCGCATGGCCGGGTCAACTCTCGGGACTGCATGGAAACCGCAAGGGTACATCAAGGCCCTACATGAAGCAGCTCACAAAGGCACTGTCTTTTGCTGCTGTGAGTCCAGGTCTCAGGTGTCTCTCAGACTCTCTCAGGGAAGTGTGAGATCGACTCCGGCGCCCCGGATCTCACGCAGACCTCAGCAGCTAGCAAAGCATCTTGCAAGCCGTTTGCTGCTTCTCTCACGCTTTAATCCACTGCACTGGCAACCCAATTCCAAAGTCGCCAGCAACCGGCTTTTGAGATTGCTGTTCCTGCCAAGGTGCTTTGTTCCCAGAGTGCTTCCTGAAGCGCAGGGCTCTGGTGGTCCTGGAGTAGCCATATAACCAAGACCCCTTGCGATTGAAGACATTACTTGCTGGACAGATGCACATTAATTTATATTTCGTCTGCTGCCCACAGTGAGCATATCCGGACATCACAAACCAGACACAAGCAAGCAACTGCCTGCCAGCGAGCAAACCCGCTGAGCGGCGGCCCCAGGCGCCTCTAATGTCAAACCCTTCACGTCCTGGCTTGGCTCCGAGACTTCGAGGGCCTCTCTAGCAGCAATGGGGCTCCTGGCCAAGCGCTCCGTCTGTGCTCCGACTGCCTCTGGGCCCGGCTGAAGCAGAGCACTTGCACTATCTCGACACCACACACGAAGCAGCTCCAGAATTCGAAGAGCGTCGACAGACTTGCGCCGCGGTAGCCGTTCCTAGAGGGGTATGGCTACGGTGATATTTAAAGGACGTCACACGGGCTTCGGTGGCGACACTCGCCTTCAGCCACACTCCTGGTATATCAACTCTCTGCCATGAGGGGATGTGCAGGTGATGGATATCTCAAGACGTAAAGTGCTGCCGCGCGGCCAATACCTGCTTCAAAGGTTGGAACTCAAGAAAAACATTCGTCTCAGAAGCATGTAAGAGCAAGTCCAAGACCGTGAGCTTGTCAAACCAGTACTCCGCAGACCCGCGCATCGAAACCCGCATAGCTAGCTTAGCACAGCTAGGTTCAGTGCTGAGTGCATGCCATCAGGCGTTCACAGACTGCTGACCATGGACGTTTTGAGTTAGAGGTGGGACCATCGCTTCCACAGCGCACAGTGCCAAGTCTAGCAGCAGGACTGCTTGCTTCACCTTTCCCGCTTGTACACTGCCTCCGTTGCATCGACACGTCATTGTGCTTCGAATGCAGTATCAGGAACTCTGAATCTGTGCAGCTTGTAGCTGTGCCTGAGTCGTCAAAGCCTACCGGGGAGTGCGGTCCCATTGCCAGGCAGCCTGGGCGGTGCCGGGACGCAGCCCTCGTCCGCGGTAGCAGCCTGGAGGCCAGGCAGGGAGGGCTGCCTCTGCATCAGTTGCAAGCTCCAGCCGACTCCAGCCTTCACCACCGTCTTTGCTGCAGTCTCTGGGCTGATCAGAAGCCGGGAGAAAACCTGAGAGTGGAAGCCTCCACCCACCTACAATCCAAGTTGAGTAAATATCTTCCGAAAGCGAACAAGGCACAGCCTGTTGCCATCCTGCATACCCACGCCAAATGTCAGATGCAACCTCAGCTTCACACGATGTGGGGCTGCCAAACGGGTGTCGCTAGCCGTCCCACCCAGAACATGTCACATCATTCATCATCCTTCAAATCCACTGTATATCGCTTCAGAAGAGTGAGGCAAGCCCACGACAAATTCGGAAAGTCCGCGGAAATTGCCAAATGCCAGTCCCCCAAATCCCTCCGAACACCAGCAAAGCAGGTTTCAGACATTTGACACCGCCCGGGTTGACACAGTGGAAAGCCACATCCTGGACATGGCAGATTTCACACGCTTGAGGTAAGTTCAGATGCCAAGACGACATGACAGTGAAAACTGTCGTAGGCTCCTGCCTCGCCATAACGCTTGTGGAGCGCGTAACTCGACACAATCCTTGCGTGCCAGGAGCCGGGTAAGGAGAGGAACAGTTTGTCAACTCTTGAGCAAAGCGTCTGTGCAAGCTTGGAAAGCCCGTAGAGAGAGACCTCAATACTGACGTTGAGGAGTGTTCCCGACACCTGAGACTCGGCTATAACCAAGTGGCATATGGATCTCGAATTTCTGTTGTGATGCTGAAGTCGTCCAATGAAGCGCCTACAGTCAACAGGCGTTCAAGATCAACACCGACTTCGCTCAGGCCCGGTCCAAGTTTGGCTGGAATGCATAAGTGCTGCCATCCGAACTCGGCGATGCTGCTTGCAGCCGGAAGCACTTCTGTGGACGACCGAGGAAACGTTGATCCTCGAATGCACCGGCTGTGCTGTCAAGGCTTCGATGCTGGCATTCCACCCCGACTGCGGGACATGCATGCAGTATAACTTCAGTCGTTGACATCCACATGAAGAGCAAGTGCTACAGCAGTGCTTGAGACATGAAGCAGTCAAGAATCACACGCCCCTTGGCTCGACGGAGCAGCGGCAGCAACAGCAGGGTCAGGAGAAAGTGCGACCTCGCGGAAGGATCTGCGTTCCGAAACATCCTGTCAACAAGCCGCAGCTGGACAGGTTGGGCCATCCAACAGAACCCAAATGAGTTCAAGACCCCGACTTCATCTGCCGGCTGGGCAGAGAAAGGGACAATGCACTTGGCCGAATGAATAACAGACCCCTTCCGAATTACTGAGGTTTGGTTGTGCAGAGGACTGCTGTATAGAAGCCCAGAAGCAGGTAGTTCGTCTGATAAAGCTTGTCCACGCCGTCCGACGACAGCTGTCGGGATGGCTCCTGCAAATGCCAGCTAGACGGCATTGAACATCAATGAGACCCGGTATGGATGATTGAAGTATCTTCGCAACTCAAAGGACCGGCTCTGCTTACGCAAGGCACAATTGTGTTCAAAAGGGCAGAACATGAATCCGCGGAGGGCAGCGGCCAAAGACCTGCCTGCTCAGCCGTCGCGGAGTTGAGGCCAGCATTGCCTCAGGGGTCATTTTCCAGATTCTACCAAACCTAAGCCTCAGGTGCCACTTAGGATGCTGCAGACCAGCAGCTTCAGCTCACCATCCATGCCTTTCAGCTCCTGCGAGGGGTTTTCTGCACTCCAAAGACTCGAGGCCAAGGACAAATTTCGGGGTTGCTTCCATGATCCCTGTCTCTACATTCCGCTCCGAGCGTAATCTCTCGCCAGAAATGTAAACAGACCTGCACGATAGTCATACCCGTGCATGATGAAACTAAGCGCCTGGCATCAGTCAATCCTCCAGCCCTCGAAGTCTCATATGCTTTTTCACCAAGCGCCAGCATGCCTTCTGCCTGTATTGATGCTGGATAAGGCCCGACTGTGTCTAGAAGGCCTCTGCGAATTTCAGCACGGAAGCGAAGGAGGAGAGGTCGAGCCTCGGAACAAAACACCGACTTCTGCTTCCACTCCATGCTTGTGCAATTCCCATGCTGCCCAATTCTCATCAGTAGCTGGGTGACTGTCGATTGATGACGTCGCCTCCTGCCTCACCGCGAGGCTTGAACACAACTTGGCGCTGTTGCAACGGTCTCGAATTTGCGCTCCTCTGTCAGGGTCGCTGCAGCCGCTTCTCCGCGTGCGACACTGCGACAGCCAATGACCACTGCATAGCCAGCAGAAGCGAGCTGGCCTGCGAGAATGATCCACAGTCACACTTCCGGACCAGAATGCTGAGTCGTTCTGTCTTTTGTCGGGCATGGGCCCGAGTCTCCTAACGTGCTGCAATCCTACGGGCCCACAGGGCTTGAGAGGCCAAGATTGAGCCGAGAAGGCACCGAGTTGTTGCTGGGCACACCATGAAACCTTGTTGCAACCTGATACTCGAAGTCTCCAGGTCTCCTCCAGGTCTCTTTCTTGAGCCTGTTACGCGTTCTCCTTATTGGTCGGGTAGATCTTGGAAGAGTTAGTCACTGGAAGTCCGCACAGTCCCTACGCGCACTGTACCGGTCTGAGCCATGGTTCGACTTATGGGTACTTTCGAGTAGACTCCGGGTCTGGGCCTGTCATGTAGTTCCCCCTTGTCAAGACACCAGCTCTGGGGCCTGCGGTGTAATAGCCGATGCCGGTATTCCCTCCGGTGACGACGGCAATCGGTGCACCTGACGAGCGACTCGACTGACCCGACTCGCTTCTCGCTCCGCCTGGCACTTTCTGCTCACCAGCTCACTAGCTGCAACTTGCGTATCACGGGTAAAACATCTACAGCTTGCCGATCAAACACGCCTGCACGGCTTCGTATGGCAGCGGTCACAGCACTTCGGACAGAAACAGAATCATACAAGTCAATCAGTTTTCGGCCGCACCTGCCGAATCTCCCACGGCCGTCATCGCGAGAACAAGGAGCAAAGGCCGGGCGGCGAAAGCCAGCATGAGCACGTGCTACATCTCACACTCTGTTTGCCCGTCACAGTGCTCGGCTACATATTTTTCAGTGCTGAGCTGTGGCCGTGTAGGATGAGTGTACGACACCTACGCTGCCACCCTAGCGATGGGGTGGGCGTGTACTCTTCTTGCTGACACTCTCCTCAGGTGGGCGCGGTTTACACCTGTAAGCATGATGACAGGCGAGAGCAAAAACACATGGAGCTGATTGATGACAAGCATGGACTTTGAGAAGTAAGTGCTCAACTCCGATCGGACAGCAAGATACAGAGACGCTGTGTCTGATTCCTCGAACAGAGCAGGGCCTCTGCAGCGCTGATCCGACAGCGCGCGCGCAGGCGCAACTGAGGCGACTCCGGCAAGACAGGGAAAGATGTCAAACGAATTGGAAGGAAGTCCAAACACCGCAGGTCACCTCTCCCGCATCATTGCAACTGCTGTTGCTTGGCAGCTGCGCCTCACCATCAAGCTGGAGTTGAGCATTGTTCAGTGTTGGAAGTGTTGCTTCCCCCGAGGGTTCAACATGAGCGGATGCATCCTGAAGATCTCGGATCTCATGTTAAAGCTGAGATGGCCTCGTCCAACTCCTGCTCTGCCCGAGCCTGTGCTGCACATGGAGGAAATGCTGTCGGAAGCTTTGATCCTTTCCAGCAGTCTCAAGGTGTCGCCACAGCATTCGGGGAATCCGATGAGCACACTTGCGAACTGAATTTATGTCATCTGCTTGGGGACAGATGTGGCCAGCACAATAGCACCGCGCCTGAGCAACTTGTTCCCAGATGCTGCCAACGGCGGACCTGGACTGGAAATTCTGCAGAAGTCTTTTGACTGGTTCTCTGCACCTCACCTAGCCACTTCCAAACTACTTGTGACAACTTGTGCAAACTTGCAAGTCCACGCTTCCTTCGGCGAAGAATCCAAGCGCTCTGCAGAGGCATCGCAGCCTCCTGCAGCAACTGGTTCCCGGCGGCTGTCCTTAAGCAGCGACTAACTCCGGAATGCGAGTTATTTGTTTGGTGCAATCAGAGAGCAACGCCTTTGGACCAACCCCCAAGCGGATCCTGATCTCCCCTGTTCACCGTGTCCTCGCGCTATTGTACTAGGCTTCGAAGGCGACAGCAGTGCCCGACTCGGATTGACAGGCTTGAGACTCCCACCCATGACAATCGAATGGTTTCACGCATCTCCTGCATCTGCCCATCCGTGTGTATATCTGTGGTGGGCCAGTGTTATGTGGGTGGTGGGCTGTAACAGTGTGCGTTCCATGGTGTGGGCGGTCCTGCGCGGATGACGGGATGTGAAACTGATGGAAACGTGTCGCAGGCCATTCGTTAGCACCACAAGTGGCGTGGGGCTGAAGACCTATGGCCGGCCGTCGAGGCCTTATGGCCCCGCGCTTCGGGAACGAAAAGCGCGGAACCCTTCAACTCAACTCGCTTGTCGCGTGGGAAGCCATGCACGTTGCTCAGATGTTGAGGAGCAGTTGGGGACTCTTCGAGCTCCAGCAGAAAAAGGCTCACGGGACAACTGCGTTTGACCACCATGCTCGCTCCTCTTGCAGCCCAGGTCACTCGACACCAAGAGCCGCACGCGCCTCCTGGAACACATCAACTTGACGAAATCGCAAGGATCGGCCATCCTCGGCCTCCTCTTTATTGGCCAACAAGCAAAGACACTCATACGAGCCGACATGTGTGCGTGCAAGGTGCTTAGGCGGGACAGGAGAGCAGTGCACTGAGCACTAAGAAAATTTTGCATAGCTTCGTTTAGCAGCCCTTTCACCACCCGCGGTGCGGCGATTACTACCTGGATCAAGAATTGGGACATGCTGTTACTTCAACCAGATTCAAACACCGTGTTCGAACACCATGACTCCATGACTCATGTCACCGAAAACAAAAGCAGACAAGACCGAAAGTCATGATGCCCCAGGTTTTAACAACCATCTCTACCCGCATCACAATGCAGACCTACCGAAAAACCAGCTGGCAAAAGAATCAAAAAGACAACGGTCGGCCTCGGCAGCCACCTCCGCAGCACCCTCCGCGTTGGCCGCTGCCACGGCCGAATGCAAAACCTCGCAAGTGGGGCATGCGACAAGGGAATCCCAAACCTAGCTGCGACACCCTGACAGCACAGCAGGCAATTCTCGTCGGCCTGCTGAACCTGCTGCAGCTGCTCGGCAAGCCTTTCCGCAAGAGCAAAACCTTTTTTGCGATGAATTAGAGGTGTACATACATACATACATACATACATACATACGTACATAAATACATACATACGTACATAAATACATACATACATACATACAGACAGACAGACAGACAGCCATACATGGCATGGCATGGCATGGCATGGCATGGCATGGCATGGCATGGCATGGCATGGCATGCATACATACATACGTACATTGGCGCTTACTGCAAGTCTACCTCGAACTAATCCGCAAATGCACGCTCACCCAATTCCGAGAGAGCCCTGCAAACGGCATAAACCCTGCAGCATGAATGCCTTCTCTACATGAACTTGGCAGGACAACTCCACCATTCCAGAGCCTCTTTCCATCCGCAGAAGCCTGCAAAGCCTGCAAGAACGTTTTGGAAATCTCGTCGAGATTGCCGTGCACCGGGGTGTGCGTCCGAATGCGGATGGTTCAACTTTCGCGCTTGCATCAAAAACACAGTCGTTTCAAAGTCAAAAACATGCAAAATCCTTCGAGCTTTCGGGAAATCTCAACTAATCAAAACGGAACGAACGAAGTGGACCGGACTCAACAGCTGCGACTAAGAAACCCAACGACACCATTCCAATTTGACTCACCCACATACGCATTCCAAGAGCAGCATTGCGCGCCGCAGCTTTCACGAAAGCTATTTGAGTGATTTACCACAGGGCAGCCTATTTGCATGCATGTACATATGTATTAGATATCATATGCATGTATATGTATCTGTGATCTCGCGCTTGTTTGCTTCAGATCGAAGATGGCAAGTGGGACGTGACGCACAACATCAGCACCCGAGGAATATCAAAACAGATGTGTGAATGTTCCTCGAGCAGGGCTTTAACAAGGCCCCAAGTTTAACAAGCTTTCAGTGCACACACAAAGTCTCGGTTTCCAAAACCAGCCAGAGCCATCCTCCTCAGTTCCTTCAAGAAATACGGCAGTCGTAAGGATTCTTTCGTGAAGAGGAAAGATGCTTCTGAGGGCTCCGAGAATCATTCCGAGGTATCATGCCACTGTCACTCAGTTCGGAAGACGGGGATCGACTGAAAACGGCAAAGAAGATTCCTCGATCTGGTTGTTCACGCTGACAAGCCCTTGAAGCAAGGGACCTCTGCTTGCATCTCCACTTCCTCCGCAGAGTGGCAATAACTGTGCGATCCCTTGCTACAGAAGTCCACGAAGAAGCACAAGTTTCCCCGCTCATGTGCACACCTGCCTGGGCCCTCCGCTGCTCTTTCTCTGCGACCTGCCCAACCGGGAACCCTGGGACTAGGTCTAGGTTCACCCGGCTGCAGGACAAGTTTTTCCGGTCTGCACGTCTGAGCTGGGGCCGTTTGTTGCAATCCTTCCAATGAATCGTAGTTTTCGCGGGACGGCAGGAATGTATCTTCAAGATGCGACCAGGGTCACACTGAGCAGCGCGTGCGCTTCCACAGCTTTGGAAAAATGTCAAATTGACTGCATCGTCCTTCTACTCGCACGTAACGCACAACCATTAGCCCCTAGCCTTATGAAAGCTGTGGTTCCAGCCTGGTCTGCGAGGCCAGTGCTAAGCGGCATCACACGTCAGCAAAGCCACTTCAAGCTGCCAACAGATCAAACTGGTGGATGCTGGATGCTCCACCTGCAGTACCTATCTTTGTTTCATGCGACAATACAGGAAAGGAAGACCGCTAAGTTAGCAAGCCGCGACTGCTTCGCCTAATCCCGGCCAACCCATACTCCACACTAGGTGAGCGCTCCACGACGTGTTCTGCCTTCGAACACTCAGCGCATCTGGCCGGATCGTTCAGTGGCCCGGGACAACACAGGGCTCGACCGTGCTGTGCAGAGATCTGTCTTGATTGCATTGTTCAGGTCCCCGAGTTGACAGGTCGTCGACTCTTCAGAGTTGTGTGACAAGCAAACCGAAGCATCGACGTCCAGGATGAGAACCCTGGCCGACCTCTGACGACATCCCGGATCGCAGGGCAGCGCACTCTTCCAACCTGGAGACATTGGCAGCTCTCGCATACAGCTGCAACTGGAGCAGTCGCAAGTCAGCAGAATCCTGCGTGCGCCCGATCTGCTTGCAGTCGAGCCGCAGCTTGCCCACCTCGTCGCGCAGCGACGAAGACTCCGCCTGTGCCTGCATTATACCGTCTTATGCATTGCTGAACATCACAACTTGATTCCGACTTCAGCCTTGCAAACCTGGCCCTATCACCCCGTGCTACCCTTATGCAAACCGAATGAGTGGGCCTCTGCACTTTGCTTGGCCAGCTGCTGCTTGCTGGACTCCAGCTCCGTGCACAACACCTGCAACAAAGAGAGGGGGGCAGGAGCGAGGCAGGGCGAGCACATCTGCTTACGGTCTTGCAACTTCTGAGTCTCTGGACTCAAAACTTCGGCATCACACATTGCTTTGCAGGCTAACTGTACTATATAGGATCGGACGGGAACGTGGCCTGCCCTCTAATCTGTTGACGTGCCTCAGCCTCCCGCAGCTCAGTCTTTGCGGCCTGCTAGACTTCAAACATAGGAAAGTCAGCACTCACGCACAGCCTTCTCTCCAACAGCATGTTGCCCTCGTTTGGAGATGTCATGCGTCGTGGCCACGCTTGTCAAGGCAAACCAGCATCATCGCTGTCTGCGTTGATGCAAGGCTCGGGGAAGTCTTGTGTTGATCGCTGTGGTGTGTTGTCGGGTGGGTACTTGTATTTCTTCTGGGTTGGGGCGATGAAGCAACTCTGCAAGTCCTGAAACAGCGTCTCGATGCAACATCGATAGGGTTCTGTAGATTCTCTATTCCTGCATCCCGCGTTGGCTCCGGCGACAGCACCACCTAGAATAAACCAATGCCGCCCGGCCCTCCAACCCCAACCCTCCCGCTC
>CAJNJA010005974.1:0-17276 GCA_905231915.1 Symbiodinium necroappetens
GTGGAGGTTCAACGGAGCTCCTGAAGACACGCTTGCTAAGTTCCCGAAACTCTGAATTAACCACCCATGTATATCTTAGTGGCCAGCAGACCACATGCACCCTAACCCAGACTCATAAGCGTTACAGCAACCAGGACAGCACCAACTTCAGGGTTTGGAACGATATATGTTGAACGGGCCGACGAGAACCAAAGCGACGTGGATGATACCGACAATCGCGAAACCATGACGATGGTAGCAAGCACGACGACGACGGCGATAATGATGACGATCGTGATGATGCTGATGATGATGACGATGCTCATGGTGGAAGCCATGACTCTGATGTTGACCATGATATCACTGTTGGTGTTATCTTGACGGTGGTGATCATAATGTCATGATCAAGAAAGGGATAAGATAAATGTGAACGGCTCCAGGGGATAACGATGATGAAGCTCTTGTTGATGATGCTGGCATGGATTCTCAAGGTCGGCCTGTTCCGAGATGATGGCGGCTGTCGCTGATGTCTCTGCTGATGCAAGGGATGATGCCCGCCAGGGGGATGATGCGGTCTTCCTCTGCACCGCCACTGCCAATAGGTTTGCATATCGACACGATTGCATTTATCATCGTCATCACCATCATCCGATGTATCATCATCACCTCGGGTCGTGCGATGCAGCTGTGATAGCTCGTCTGATGCTTCTGAGGCTTCACATCATTCGGGTGATCAAGAATGATGGCAGCGAGGCCTCCTCAACAGTTGTTCCCCTTCTTGTTCCCAGCAAGAGGGGCCGGGTCATGCCTTTTGGATTTCATCGGCCGTCTAAAGGAGAATCTCATGCTCTGGTAGTATCTCCGGCCTCCTTTAGCACCCACTGCCGACACGCTACAAGTGGGTGATGTAACGTTGCTGCTGTCATGGTGCTGAAGCCTTTCGGCTATAGAAGCACGGGCCGCCAGCTTGTTGAAACAATTCGACATGCCATGAAGCTCCTTGTAATGCTGACAGCATGACACACGCATGTCCGTGTCAGAAGCATCCCTGCAAGCTGGTCCAGCATTTGGGCCTAGGACGGTCTTAGCATCATCAGAAACGTTGCTCAGAATTGTCGTCAGTGAGAAAGTCGACAAGATCCAGGTGTGACCCAGCAGGACTTTCACGGTTTAGGGCTTCGGGTTCAGGGGTTTTGGGTTTTGGTTTAGCGGTTTCAGGGGCCTTTTCTCGCCTGCCATGGCTTTGGTCGCCTCGCAGCCGGCGCTGCGTCCGAGGATCGAAGCTCCCAGGCGCTTGATGGGTCACTGCTTCTGATGAAGCATACTCATAGGCTCCAGTGCAGTTCCTCTTTGTGGTTTACATATAGAACCATAAGGTACTCCCAAAAAGGAACTACAATGGAACCTATGGGCAAGGCCATCTGCGCCGGGCTCCAGGAATGTAGAGTTCGGGGATTAGGGGTTGGAGAGGTAGTTGCGGGAATGGGTTCGAAAGAACAGTTCTTGTGCTCAGAGAGGATAGCTTTCAGGATGAGAGTTAAAGCAGTTTTGACCTGAACCTAAACCCTAGACCCTTTAAGCCCCAAGCCCTGAACGTTACGTATCATTAATCATTACCTCAAGGTAAGGAGACACTGCGGTTCCTTTCCGATGCTGAAGCCACACCTACCTCCGAACTAAGCCCTCAGGCTCACTACATGCCTGCGTCATGGGTAATTATCAAGCAACTTACCAGGTCAAGCCCAAACTCCAAACCTTAAACCTGCAACTGTAGGTTTAGGGTTTAGGGTAGCTTCTGGGAAAGACCGGCAGTAGGTCGACGCCCTCTAAAAACTCAAAGCTACATTCAGCCGCCTGTACCAGGCACAGTCAGCAACTTCTACCGCCACGCTGGGGCTTCAGGTGGGCAGCGGCCCAAAAAAAGCGGAAAACAGTAGAGGTTACAGGACAGGTTACACCCCCATATCATCAAAACTACAGTGCAAACCCTGAAACCTAACAAAGGCCCAACCCTTGAACCCCAGGCCTTGAACGCGAAGCCCTGAAGCCTAGTCAATCCTTCCAGGTCCTCAAGACCCTAGACTGCCTTAGGGTTCAGGGTTTTACTGTTCAGGGTTCAGGGTTAGCTTTTGATATCTAGACCTGAAGCATCCCACGCCTGGCTGGAGGCAAGGGGTTGACGATGTTGGGCTTGTTCAGGCTTGTCGGGGGGTGGGTTTGGGGGTTTTGCTGCTTTCTTGGGTTCAGGGTGGATAGGTGCACGGCTTTTGGGGTTTAGGGTATGGGCTTTGGGTTTCAACTCACTAGTCCCTTGAGAATGTTCGTTAAGTGGTTGCGGGGCCTTCGGCTCAGGCTTTCGGGCTTGAAGGTTCGAGAGCACACCACGGTTCTTCTGGTTTTCGGACTCGGGGGGAAGTCTTTGGACCCTAACTGTAGGAGTCTTCTCTAGGTCTGCATCCTCTAACTGTTGCTGTTGAATGTAAGCCAGCAGCCGCAGCTCCGTTACCCTGCTGTTTGCCAACGAATTGATGACCTTCTCTGTCTTATCTCTTTCTTCTCCTCGCTCCCGCCTCAGAACTCCATTCTCCAGGCCACAAGACCTGCAGGACGTTAAACCCTAAACCCTCGTAGCCTGACAATACCCCAAAGCCCGCTCGAAGGTTAAGGTGTTTTCGGTTTAGGTGCAAGAATCAGAAGCCCTATAGAGCCCTAAACTCTCATATTGCACATGTTATCTTTTTTCAGTTGCTTATCTCAAAAAATCCCTAAATGCTTAAATCCACATATTATACAGACCCCTAACTCTGCGCTTTTTATTTGTCGAAAAGTCAGAGGTCCATTGCCTCTCGACCCTGTGCCCCAGCAGTGCCCCGGCGTCGGGCCCCGCGCCTGGGACGCGAAGCCGAGGCCTGGTAATGAGTACATGGCTTTGGGGTTTAGGGTTTAGGGTTTAGTTAGGGCTTCTCGGGTTTTTCCGGTCTTAGGGGCTAGGGGGTTCATGGGTTTAGGGCTTCGGGATATCGGGTTTAAGGTCTTGGGTCTTAGGGTTTAGGGGCTTCGGGTTCTAGGGTTGAGCCGAAGGTCTTCGGGCAGAGCCTGGGAGGCGTAGTAGGGCGTCTAATGCTGTGACGGACTTCGTCATACGGTGCAGTTTGGGGTGTGATTATAAGAGTCTCTACTGGAGACACGCCCGAGTCCCCTACACCGATTGACTAATACGAACAGTGATACTCATTAGTATTATCGTACTAACTCAGCGCTATAATACTATAACACTATGATACTGTAAGACTATAATATTGTAGTACTAAAACGTGAATGCTAGCTCCAAGCATATGTAAACCCACTCAGATGTTCGCTTTATATGGAGAACGACAGGCTGCCGCACCAGCACGCGAAGCGCCAGGACTGCTCCGAGAGGGTCGAGCTCACACTATAGTATTATGGTACTATAGTTAGTACTATATTGTTATAGTATTGTACTGGTATTATAATATTCGAGTATTATGGTATTACAGTATTAGCATGATTAATATTGCTGCTTGTTGCTTCGCCCTTGGGTTGAAGCTGTGGTGGAGTGGGAAGTCTTCCCACCCTTTGACTGAGAATGACCCTTTGATGAGCAGAATGAAGGCAGGTGATATAAGCATCGGCTGTAGCCGAAGGTTACCCGAAGATGTTACAAATTCGATCTGTCGGCGGCAAGCAAACATGAAGCTGCCGGTGTCTACATCCTGACGAACCGAACGTTCTGTTGATGTCGTGTGCGTGGCAAGGCACATCAGGAGTTCGGCACCACTCTAGAAATAGTGCCAGCCAGCATGCAGATAAATAGCAGACGGATGACACTAGATTCCTCAAGCGAGGTGCAGGAGCATCAAAACCGTTTTGACAAACATCATCCTCGCTATCATCGCCGTTGTCATCATCACCATCACCATCATCATGAAAGCAAGCCTAGACTAGACATGATGTTAGCACTGATAGAACTGATCTGAGAGCGATGCCAATGCCTGTGACATCAGTGGCAGCACTCACGGTAAAACGAGCAGCAAGATGACGATGATGCTGATTCGAGAAGTCGCAATGGTAGCCAGTGGAATATGCAATATGCTACCGGGCCGCTACGGATGTACAGCATACATGTATGAGCATTTACGCAAGGAAAAGCTTGCCGCAAGTCATGCCAAAAATCACTTCGTCACAAACAAGTGTAATTGACATTGGCACGTGCAATATTGATGGTGATGATTGGCGAAATGATGGCTGTGGTAGAATTTATGATGATGGTGGTCACCATCACACGGTGTCGTCAACTCAAACAAGACATCATTGGTCTGCACAGCAGTTTCAAGAAAGCCCCTGTCCGCCCCTCAGAAGCATCTGTCGGCAGCTTTGCTAGCGGACTTTTGTGTCAGGAGATGTTGCTACAGGTTGGGTCCAGCTGACGAAGCAGGCGAATTTCTGAGGATCTCGTGCAGTTTCGTGCGTGTGAAGTAGGGTCGATGCCAGCTGCTTTCTCGTCTTGTGGGTAGTCTTAATAAGGCAATCTCCCAGCTTGCGTCCTAGCACTGCAGTGCCCTTATCTCTTCGCACTGTTTCGCTGACTTGGATGCCTTATGCCGATGTGGGTGATGACACTTGGTATCCTTGCAGCGAATGGCGGCCAGTGACGCACTGATCGCTTGATGAGACCGCCAGCGCTTTGTGCGAGTTCTTCAAGTCTTCACAGGCCATCTTTCGAGAAAGCACTCACAGTCCAGTTGCTTTGGATCGTCGCAACACGGGCTGAAATGGCAGCGCGCGTCAGCCAAACCCAGATTGCAAGGTATCTACAGCAAGATGAAGCAAAGCGAGCACGCCCTGGATCCGCTCCGAACAAGCCTGTAGTGTGTAGTCTTGTTCAATAGCATAACTAGTAGTGGAATTTCATAGATAAGGATGTATGTAGGTAGAGAGCGAGGAAGAGGAAAGGGAGAGCGAGAGAGAGAGTGTGTGTGCACGCCTCCGAGTCCAGACACAAATATATATATATATACATATATATATATATATATTCTATGTATATATATATATATTTTTTTCTATGTATATATATATATGTATTTATTTAATATGTATGTATATATATATACATACATACATACATACATACATACATACATACGGGAGTAATGCATATACTGGCATTCGACATTGCTTGTGTCAAGATTTTGTGGAGGTCATGCTGGTGGCTATGCCGAACATCGGATCGAATGTTCTGCTGCTGTTGGAGCCCAAGCTCTGATACAACATGTGCTGCAGATTCTTCTAGGGGGTTGGGGTTGGGTTCCTACTTTTTCGGATGGGATGTATAAGGGTTGAGGATTCTGGGTGTTTGGCGGGCTTGGTTCCAGGATTGGGGTCTCGGGAAAGTTTTAGAAAGGCACTCAACGGGTATCCGGGAGAAGGCTTCTTCGGGTTCGGAAATTTTCGGGTTCGGAGGTTTGAGAGTTTAGTGGAGTGTGTAAGATTTAGAAATTCTGGTGGATAGGATGCATAATCTGTCACATCAAGATGAACTGAGAGAAAGCAAGCTTAACATCTGTGTCTGTGCCTGAGGGCCAACGAGCAGATCAACGCCATCTTGCCACGCTCTCAGTTCTGGCATGTCAGCATCTGGCTTCTGGGTGTGAAGCAGTACCGTAGAAGAGGTCATGACTCTGGCTGACACAATCCGGCAAACTCCCTGAAGAGTTGGATTTTCCAGCGATGCCGACAGCGTGCACAAAACCCTATCGTCGGTGGCCTCAACTACAGAGACATGAATCCCCGAAACAGACCTCGCAGCAGCCCTTTGTGGTAACTTTAGCAACCCTGTTGTGACCCTAAAACCCTAAACCACTAAACCCCAAAACCCCTAAACCCTATAAACCCCCTAAACCCCCCAAACCCGTAAACCCCTGAACCCTAAAGAGCAACCATTCGAAGCAGGCTCGGAAGGACCAGCAGCTCGGCCTCCCTTGCTGCAGTGGGCTTGGGCAACATGATGCAGAACTGCCCCTGGGCCATGACCATGACTGCGATTAATATTATATTGCGATTTAGGGTTTAGGGGTTTAGTGTCTTAGAGCTTTGAGTTTAAGCATTTAGGCGTTTAGGGTTTACGGTTTTAGGGGCCAGGATTTATAGGCTTTTAGGGTTGAGGGTGTGGGGAGTTCTTGCTTGGTTGCGCCCTTTTGGCTGACACCTTCGTAGTAGCAGGCACCTTCGTGTGCACACCGCAGCCTCAAGCACTTGGACCTTCATCCGAACGCGCACCCAAATCCTAGACCCTGTACCCTCAAACGGCCCAAATCTCAAAGCCCAGTCCTAAACCTGGAAAACCGACAACCTGAGCACCTAAATTGCCCAAAAAAGCGCCTGGGATATGGGAGATGTGAGAGTTTCAGAAAGTCAGGCGAACCGTCTCTAAAGAGCCGCACCCTCGTCATAGCTACTTAGGACGACGCTCCTGAGCAAGGTACCCTTCGATCATGAAACCCCAAGTCTGAACGCCCTGAAGCCCCAAAGCCTCAACCCTAAACGCCGAAAGATTTTCCTCAAAGAACCCCTAAACCTTATTATAATCCCTAAACCCTAAACCCGAAACGAAGCCCAAAAGGTTTGGGGCTCAGCATCGGCTGGGGCATCCTCGCAGCACTGGCTTCTCGGCTGCTCTCGCCTCCTTGAATTATATAGGATTAGGGGGCTTAGGGTTCAAGGGTCAAGGTCTGGGGTTTAGGGGTTTAAAGCCTTTAATTGGGGGATCATGGGCGCAGCAAGTCGCTTAATCGGCGTCAAAAGCAACTGATCTTGCTTTGTAGCCCTGGCTGCTAAGTCCCATGATCCCATGATCCTTTAAGCAGGAAATAGGGTCAGGCTTCAGGATTCAGGCTTGCAGGTTTTAAGCTTCAGGACCTTGCTGCAATATGGCCTGGATAGTTGGTCATACTGCACATACGATTCACGTCCATACATTACACTTACAGCGACGCTGTACTGCCCTGCCAATTTGCAGATGCAGATCCGGACCTTGTTCAAGTCTGCATTGCATGGCTCGGACAGCCAGCGCAGTTGATGAAGCCGATGCTCTTTCGGGCTGTGTGCATTTTAGGGTTTAGGGAGCCATGAATCGCTTCTGACTCATTTAAATCTTCCGGTGCAGGAATATGTTTTTGTTTGGAAATCCATAGCGCCAAACTGCCGTCGTATTGGCCTAGGTCAGATCGTAAAGCGTTTATGTAGAGGATAGAAAGTTGGGAAGCGCCGTGATCTTCATGCCCTCAGTATAAAGCATAGAGAATGCAAGCTCAATTCATCCCTCACCGAGGTACCGAATCCTTTACAGTCTACTCCTAAATCCTATAACCCCAGACCCCAAACCCTAAAACCCTAAGCGAAGCCCTAAACTTCCTCAACCCTGCCCCTGCCCTGAACTCAGGACTCGCTAGTGAGCCAGGCCTATGGCGCTGGCAACCAGGCGCTCTAAGGGTTGCTGCTGGGGGAGGGGACTTTAAGTCGTACAGATCGGTGTGGATCTAAGGATTAGAGATCTTCGTGGCAAAACTTAGAGGCCCGTAACGGGCTCAGAGTTTAGAACTGCGGAGCAACTTTGGAGCTTTGGCAGCTATACTACCCTAAACATACCACACCTCAAACCCTACGCAACAGACCTTATAAGCCCTATACTCCCATTTTCTGTTTTTTCTACCTACGCCTTCTAAGAGTCTAAAGCCCACGTAGACTGCAAGGTTTGTTAAGATCCAAGAGACTCTAGCCGCTGCTTTGAGGTTGGTGCACCCTCAATCCTTACCGGGACTCTAAGTGATAGGCTTTGTAGGGGATTTTAATACCGGGACTCTAAGTAAGAGGGTTTGTAGGGGGTTTTAATACCGGGACTCTAAGTAAGAGGGTTTGTAGGGGTTGTTAATACCGGGACTCTCAGTAAGAGGCTTTGCAGGGGTTTTTAATACCGGGACTCTCAGTAAGAGGCTTTGCAGGGGTTTTTAATACCGGGACTCTAAGTAAGAGGGTGTGTAATGGTTTTTACTACCGGGACTCTTAGTAAGAGGGTTCGTAGGGGCTTTTAGAGAGGTTAGGGTACCGGGACTCTAAGTAAGAGGGTTTGTAGGGGTTGTTAATACCGGGACTCTAAGCAAGAGGGTTTGTAGGGGTTGTTAATACCGGGACTCTCAGTAAGAGGCTTTGCAGGGGTTTTTAATACCGGGACTCTAAGCAAGAGGGTTTGCAGGCGTTTTTACTGCCGGGACTCTTAGTAAGAGGGTTCGTAGGGGCTTTTAGAGAGGTTAGGGTACCGGGACTCTAAGTAAGAGGGTTTGTAGGGTGTTTAGAGAGGTTGGGGTGATAACTTATCTCTGTATGACTCTTTGTACAACATGCCGCGAAACCATGTTCCAATTCTTAAGGCCCCTAAGCCCCCTTAACTAGCAGAAAACACAAATCCTAAGCCTCACATCCTATCTTTTACAGCCGAGATCAGCCGAGTTAAAATAAAAGAACTCGAAATCCTAAGCCCTTTATGCCGAAGTCTGAATCCCATGATTCAATCAGGAGGTGGCCTGCGCCCACTTCCAGCGTGGTCGCTTCATCGCCACGCTGCAACTCGTGTCGCCAACCTGTGTTGGTGCTTGTTTCAGTTTTTAGATTACGAACCTCAAGCTACATCACCTTGAACGAAGATATGAGTGTGTTGGGTCTCTGGTATCAGGCATCACATGGCATGTGCTGTCCGTCGGTGAACCAGGGTCCTCAAAGATAGCATGCTTCGGTTTCTGTGGAGTTCGAAAAGAGTAGGACACGAGCAGATGTGCAGTTCCTCTTCGACAGCAGGAGTCCACGACCGGACATTGCCCCGAGCTGCATATTGTTTTGCCAACCCATAGGCGCGAGGTGCGATGAATAGAAAAAACGAGCGGGCAGATGTCCGTGCTGAATTCTTCCCCAAGCCTAAGAAACCTAAAGCCCAACACCGAAGTCCCCTAGAACCTCGAGATAAACACCCCGGCAGCCCGGGCCCGAAGCCTTATAAGCCCCAAGCCCGAAGCCCCGAGTCCAAGTCCTTTTCATACCAAAAAAACAAGATAATTAAAAAAAACAAAGAAAGCACTTCTCAGGTGGATTATTCCTACGCTGCTCTCCTCGGAGAGGCTTCTTCTCGCCCTCGGCCAGGGGACAGAGGTAGGAAGACTCGCTTGTATGGCTCAAAGTGACTGCAGGGTTGATGGGGCTTGCAGGCCCTCGAGTGTATGTGTGCGTGTGTATGTATTCTATGAATGAACGAATGAATGAATGAATCAATGAACGAATGAATGAATGAATGAATGAATGATGGAATGGAATGGAATGGAATGGAATGGAATGGAATGGAATGGAATGGAATGGATGAATGAATGAATGAATGANNAATGAAATGAAATGAAATGAAATGATTTGGAATGATATGAAATGAAATAATGAATGAATGGATGGATGGATGGAATGGAATGAATGGAATGAAATGAATGAATGCATGAATGAATGAATGAATGAATGAATGAATGAATGAACGAATGAATGAACGAACGAATGAATGAATGAATGAATTGATGAACGAAATGAAATGAGGTGAAATGCAATGGAATGAAATGAAATAATGAATGAATGAATGAATGAATGAATGAATGAATGAATGAATGAATGAATGAGTGCATAGATGGATGGATGTATTGATGAATGGAATGGGATGGGATGGAATGGAATGGAATGAAATGAAATGAGATGAAATGAAAGAATGATTGAATGCATGAATGAATGAATGAATGAATGAATGAATGAATGAATGAATGAACGAATGAATGAAATGCAATACAATGCAATGCAATGAAATGAAATGAAATGACATGAAATCAAATGAAATGAAATAATGAATGAATGAATGAATGAATGAATGGATGGAGGGATGGATGGATGGATGAAATGAAATGGAATGGAACGGAATGGAATGAAATAAAATGAAACGAAATGAATGCATGAATGAATGAATGAATGAATGAATGTATGTATGTATGTGTGTATGAATGTATGAGTGTATGTATGCATGCATGCATGCATGCATGCATGCATGTGTGGTCAACTTCGGTTGCTACCGAATCATGCAATCAAATGGGGTTCTGGTGTGGTTTTATGCCAAACCATGTCCCAAGAACCCGATATTCCGTAAATAAGGAGCATACCTCGAATCTGAGCACTACGCCTCCTAATTTCAGGTATATTCCTTGGTTCAACAATTGTTTGGCCCTCTGGAAATCAGCCGGCACATGCAGGTCTCGATGCTTGCAGCAGCCTATAACCGGGCTACGGCCCCGGCTTTGTTCTGTCTCTTCCAGTATCAGGCGCTTGGGGCTGCGGGTCAGGGATTAGGCCCACAGGCACAATGCTGTGGGGTTTGGGGGTTTGTGGTTTGATGGTTTCAGGGGCTCGTAGGCTCGAAATGCACTGCATGCTGTAATAATGTAGTAGCACTGTAAACGCGTGCATTTTTGCACGTATGATGATTGCGGCTGCACTTGCCTTGTTGATCAGTCGGTTTGTTGTTTTTGTACTCGAATGATTGTGGCAGTAAGGCAGTGAAGTAATTCGTAGTAGAACTAGCAACCCTACATGCCAGGCCTTGGCCAAGTTCTTGCAGAACCAGTGCATGACGACCCCTCCACTAATCATCAATATCATCACGTCGCTGTTGCATGTGGGCTGGTGCACCTTCTTCGTGGCAAAGCTAGGCCTCGGCAACACAGGGGCTGGCTACGCAAATGCTATGACCTGGACAACACAATGGTTTCTGATCAGCCTCTACGTTATGCGCATCGCCCCCAAGTTAGGCATGAGCCGGCGGGATGTCTTTCTTCCCGGCAAGGGAACCTTTCAAGAATGGGGCAAGTATCTCAAGATTGCGCTGCCTTGCGTCTTGCAGATGAGCAGTGAATGGTGGTTCTGGGAGATCAATGCCCTCTTGGTGGGCTTCCTGGGCACCGTGCCCCTAGCTGCACACGTGGCTGCGAACCAGTTCCTCGACTTTTTTGAAGTGTTAGGGTTAGGGTTCCAGCCGTTCCAGCACGAGTTGGAGTCAAGTTGCACCATACCTCAATTCTCACAGCCAGACCACAAGCCGAAATCCCAACAAGTCCGCCAACGACATCGGCACGATGCCCTTACCTGAGACCTGAAGCCCTGAACTAGCTAAACTCACAACATAAAACCAGAAATCCATCAGCCTAAACCCTAAAGCCTAAACCCACAGAATCCCTGTAAATAATTAGGTTCATCGGGCTCAGCTTCATGCCCGCTATGGGCATTTCTTCGGCAG
Organism: Symbiodinium necroappetens; assembly: GCA_905231915.1. NCBI lineage: Eukaryota > Dinophyceae > Suessiales > Symbiodiniaceae > Symbiodinium > Symbiodinium necroappetens. The sequence continues at coordinate 11,363 of CAJNJA010005974.1, forward strand.
CGGCGGCGTTGATTGGCAACATGCTGGGAGCAAACAGGCGGAGAAAGCACCGAGGTTTAGGGTTTAGGTCCTTGGGGTTCTAAGTTGTAGGGAGGCTCGAGGTTGGGATGGGGTTGAGGGTCAGACACTTATGGCTCTAAGGTTTCAGGCATATAGGCCTGTTGCTTCAGGCCTTCAAAGGTTCTAGGGCTAGGGGTTCACGGCTTCAGTCGTTTTCAATTTAAAACCGTCTAAACCCTCGACCAAGGATTGGGGATTCTTGCGGGCCCGGGGTGGAAGATCAAAACTTAGGTTTCTGCAGTTGAGTGGAAGGATCAGGCACCGGGTCTCAACGGTAATAAGGGCTAGGGTCATCATCGTAGCCAGTGCAGCCTGATCAAGAAGAAGACTGGCATAGCTTTCACATGACAGCTATACTCTAGTTTTCACGTGACAGGTATACCCTAAACCCTAACGGCCCCAACCCTAAACCCTAAACGCCCTAAGCAGCCTACACCCCCGAAGACAGGAAGGTCGAAGTTTTGGAAAACCAGGGAGATGAATGTGAAGACTGGAGCCAAAAAACATCAATAGCCAATACCGGTAGGAGGAAGTAGGAACGGAGGATCCGGCTCTGCCCTTCTCATCTCTGGCTCAGCTTTGGGATAAGATACTATATAGTGTTTTGGTGTTTCGGAATTCGGGGTTTAGGGCTTAGGAATGTCATACCTTATGGTCTTCTGTAGAATTGTACTATAAACTGTATTTCGTACACTGACAGTAGAGTTTCTACTATACTACGGTACATTCGATTAGACCATATCAACCCGGTCAACGCATACACCTCGAGCCTCCCGCCCCCAAGACTTGAACCTGAACCCTGTTCCATAGTTTCAGGGGTTCGGGGTTTAGGGCAAACGCTTCCCAGAGAGGGTTTAGGGTTTAGGGTTTAGGGTAGGAGTCTTCGAATTTGAGACAGGGCAATCGAAGCACTGGGCAAATGTCCGTGAAGTACAGGTGGAGCAGGGCTCGACACGCATCGGTTTGGTCGTCGGGCAAATTGTGGAGTAGTTTGGGTTCTGGGATTTAGAGCAGTTTCAGGGTTCTCAGAACCCTCAAGTCTAAACCCTTCAGGGTCTCAGGGCAGATTCTGGAGTAGGCTTTTTGAATAGCCTGCCTGCTCCTGCAGGCCGACGGACGCTCGACGCTACGTCAAGGTCTGCATTTTCTGCAACTTCCTCGTTTGGCTTACGATCGGCATAGGGGTGTTGCAACTCAGCTGCATCTGGCAGGCTGTGGTCTCCAGGCCCAGGCTTGCCGGCACAGGAGGCACTGGCAAAGGCCATGATGAGAAAGATGCAGGTGATGCGGATGACGACGATGATGATGCTGCTGATGATGACCGTGATGGTGACGATGTTCGGACTCGGATTGCTTTACTGGCCGATGTTGGACAGTGCTCGTCATGATGATGCTCCTGATGATGGTGACGACTACATATGTATGATGACTGACTTCGACGAGTTGAGTACGGGCCGGTGAAGAGATGCAACAGGAAGCGGCGGTGAGGCATGATGATGAGGCGACGGCGTCCCGTTCCAATAGTCTTGTTTCGGTCCTCCCCTACGTACTCTCCAAGACCTGAAGCAGAGGTTCGGGCGCCACGCTGTCGCATCGATGTACGTGCGGCCGGGAGAGGTGCTTCAGCAGCTAGTACACAGCTTGGGCTAATCGTTGAGAAATCGCAACATCAGCTACTGAATCCGTGCTAAGGTGCATGGCCACGAACATCGCGATCACAGCGATACAGTAGCAGGAACAATGATGACATACGCTGCAACCATAGATAAGCGAGTCATTGTTCTGGTGGGAATAGATACTGGGCGGAAGCATAAGGCCAGCAAAGACAGGAGGTTGTGGCATTACGGTAAGTGATAACCGGGAGGAGGAGGGATCTTGCTGCACGCTATTCATGGTCTGATCTTGCCCAATATGTCATGATGGCAGAGATGGTATTATTTCTTCTCAGCTCCTATTGTAAAGCGCTTCATGGTGTTCGCGGACCAAACTGCAACAGCAATGTGTTCGCATTGGTCAAGCATGATCATGTTCAATGGCCGCTATGCTTGTGTCTTACTGACGTTCCACACAGGCTGCATTTGGCAGAGACCGAAAAGCACGAACAATGGTAGCGTCCTGAGTCGGTTGCCTTCACCTCAATCGTCACCGATGTCATGGCAGGGCGGCAGAGGGTCTGAACCCTAAATCCTAATCTTCCTTACACTATAAACCCTGAACCCTAAGCCCAAACCGCTCTGGGTTTCCAGGTGTCTGTGCTGGTGCAGAGCCTGCTGGTAATCTTCGCCTTTGTCCCTTGTCATGAGTCATTTGGGGCTTTGAATTTCTTGTTCTCTTGGTCTCACTTTGTCAATTTCGGGTTTCAGGTCTGTAAGGGCTTGGGACTGGGACAAAGGGGTACTTTCGCTTGCTACGCCCTGCCATGTACGCCTGTTGAAGTTACTGCGTTCGTTTGATACAATTTGAATATGATATAAGAACAGTATCCCATCGTTTAATACGGCATAGCACAACAGATGATAGAATAATGTATGAAATAAAGAGTAGAATATACGAATTTAAACTTAGGGGTGATCAGAGAGTGGTAGCAGCCAGCCGATCCCAGTTTCACCTGGCAACCCATGAGGCCTGAACCTTGTCCCCGAAGATCGCGAATTATCAACGTAACTTAGAAAGTCCACTTCTCCTGCGTGCTATAGAGGCCTGATCTGTTCCTTAGGTTTACATATAACATGGCAAGATAAGATTGTATCCCAACCCAAAATCCTACTCCGATTCGCAAGACCCCTACATTTGCTCGGATGCCTTGGGGATCCAGGCTGGCTTCCCTGACACCACGCAGCACATCATGTCCGGAGCGCTTCGCGGCATGGGGAAGATGGCAGCGGGAAGCGCCCCTTGGCCTTCTTTGCTCTCGGAAAACGGCTGGGCAACGTAGGGCTTTAGTAGTCAGAAAAAGGGGTTTGAGGGGTATACTTAGACTATGAACTGCACAGGGGCTGTGAGGGGATGCCATGCTGACTGCCTCAAACTGCTTGTTTACAGTCGCGACAACAAGAAGCCTTCATCGCACGCAGGGGACCACTTGTGGGTTGTCTCCTGTGTCGACCGAGGGCTCTTGCTTCGTTCCTTTTTTCCTCTCTTGCTCGTGCGGGTGCCACGCCCTTTCCCCTTTCGAAACGTAACATGTAATATAGGCGCCCAAGTAATTACCAACACTATTTTGGGGTTTCTCACCTGTTCTATACCTATAGTATATATATATATATAATCACCCAAGATGTATTCTAATTTTTCGGCCCCCATATTGTGTTAAGGGTTCCGGCAGTGTGCACATGCTTCGAAATGTATAATGTAGGGGGAAGGCATGGTGCCCTTCGCCCTATCTCAGGTGGTTTACCTGTTGAGCTACTATGGCCTGATGCTTCCCACTGGATATGCCCTCGCGTTCAAATTTGGTTATGGTGTCCGTGGTGTCTGGCGCCTTGGTGCAAGATGGCTTCAGGGCAGGGATTTCCAGCCACATCAGCCATGAGCATGAAGGATGAAATTTCACCTATGATTGCCTTCGTTTCTTCGTTTCAACACTGTAAACTGTAAGCAGCCCAAAGCCCCTCGACCACCAGCAGCAGCCCAACAAAACAAGATGCATGCTTCCCTTCTGCGTGTACCTTTCTCCCTTTTTGTGCATAGAACAATGCATATGAAATATGTACATATGATTGGGCGATCATACAAGTCCCAGTCCCTGAATCAGATGTTTCCACAGATATGGCCCATGACACGAAGCCATTCAGGCATTTGAAGCTTTCAACCCAAGAAATTAAATTCTGGAGGCTCGACAGCTTTCAAGAAGCAAACGCAAGAGGGCTGTTTTACACTTCAAAGGGCTTCGAGGTTCAGGGTGTAGGGCTTCTTGCGCCTACTTTGCTCGAAGCATCATCCTGACTAGATCGCAGAACAGAGGAGTGCGGGGACAGCTACTTGGCACTTTGGGAGTCGTTTAATCTATGCCCTTGCGGAGGTATGTGTCCGTGCAAAATTCAGGACGGCCTTTTTCCTGCGTGGCCTTTCAACCATGGAGAGACCTTGTCGCTGGCTCCCGAAGCCGTAAACCCCAAACCCTGTCCCAAGCTCGAAATTGAAGCCGTACATCCGCATTTTTACGCCTATCAAGAGATGTCTATTTCTGTGCCTTCCCAGGTGAGTCCCCTTAGACAACAAGCATAAATACCTAGCGTAGGGTTTGGGGTTGAGTTTAGGGAGACCAGAAACCCGTAAATTCTAGAACTGCCGACAGGCAAATTATAAGTTACTTCCCTACGGCAAACCTGCTGCATCCCAGACAGGCAGCTTAAGGTAAGGAGAGGGTCAGGCCGAAGAGTAGTTGTCCGGGTGATGGGTCCAACATCCTAGAAGAGTTTCCGAAGTTTCAAACTTGCAGCGAATTCTCCCGCTCTTTCGAGGTATGCGTTCGGCATTGGCACTTCCGTTGCCGTATTTGTGTGCCTGAGCTGCTGAATAGTAGCTGTCTGTCTTTTCTCGTTTGCGCCTATAGACCCGAACTACTTCGAAACCGTCATGGTCTCAGAGCGTATTTCTCGAGTTCTGGATGGATTCCCGAGCAGGAGCCTGAGCAACGGCTACCAGGCCCGCAGAATTTCCCAACCCTGACATGCATTGGATGTCTGAGTTACTGGGTCTTGCACGAACGAGTCGTCTGCTCCAATGCAAACCAGAACCTCTGCACTTCTCCAAGGGCCGATCAGGAGTGTATGTTCTCAGCAGTTTGAACACTTTGACGATCCTGATGCCATAGTTACTTTGAAAGGAACTAGTAACTAGTAACTAGCTAGTAATGATTATTGCTTCTTGGTGTGTCCTCCCAGCAGAGAAGAGGGGTTTATAATATACCTCAAAACCTTATTCCAATTATTCAGGCCCATTAAGCTCTGTGCCCCAAGAGACTGGTTGAGGGGTTTGCAAAATCCCAAGGTTCAGCCTCATCCTGGCGAGAACCCGCTATGACGCCCTGGCCAAGAAGATCTCGAAGGGACTTCACGATTAGGGGTTGGGCCTCGGATCAGCCAAGTCCTCCGACCTAGTAGAGTGGGCTGTATTCGTGCATGTCCTCCGGTTGTACCTGAACTCTAAATCCCAAAAGTCCTAAGCCCTGAGTAAGTTTTGCTGTTTGCTGGGTTGGAGGCCTTGGCTAACGCGAGCCCAATCTCTGATATGATCTTTCGATGTCGGGTTGTACATAGTTCACCTGGTCTCGCTGCAAGTTGACCTATGGAGCTTGAGGCATTCATGGCTGCTGTTGCGGCGAGAGCTTGTGAAGATACAGCACCAATACGGCAATTTTCTACTAAAGGTGGCTTCGCACGGAGCACACTTGGGTGTATCTCAGAGTGCTGCTTGAGACAGGAACTGTGTGTTACACTCTTATGCCTGGACTCGAGAATCCTGAGATAGGCCCCATGGATTGCATGTTATCTTCTGGTGCATGAAGCTCCACATGCCAATGCACCACTGATGTGGGAGCTGGCCAGCACTTGTGTCAATTATGCTTTGAATGGAGGTTAGGAACAAGTTGAACAGGAATAACCATATCCAAAAACAGTTTTAGTGTTGTTTATCTGACTGGCAACAGTGCTTGCAGACTCCTTCTTTCATGAACCACATCGGAAAGATACCGCCGAGCACATCACCACATGATCTGCATGCCAAGGCCCCAACTGTAGACCCTAAACTCTAAGCCTGAACCCCGTGTCAATTAAGCTGTGACTCCTCTTAGAAGGAAATTTGCATGATGCTGTTGTTTCAACAACTGTGTCCTCCAGTTTTTTTTTTTTTT
>CAJNJA010005975.1:0-17076 GCA_905231915.1 Symbiodinium necroappetens
GTTTAGGGTTTAGGGTTTTGGCATACAATCCAAGCCCGTGCTAAAAAAAAGGGTTATAGGAGAGAAGAGGTAAGATTAGGATTCGGATTTAGGATCCAGGCGAAGATGATTCGGGGTGAAGGTTGCAGGGTCTGTTTGGGAGTATAGTTTTTCAGCCGTCCACTTAGATGGTTAGATAGATAGATAGGTAGATAGATAGACAGTACAATGCAAGAGTCAGGAGTTGGTGGCGTCAGTTGTCTCAGCAGAAATCCAGGCACGTAGCGGTCTCGTGCATGTTTTTTTCTTAATTACTCTGTAGAGTTGATCTGAAGCTCAAGTTTGAAATGGAAGTCCAGTTCGTTGCCATGGATTGAAGGCCTTTCTTCCGTTATACGCATGTGGGGGTGTTCGAGTGCGCTGGCTGGCTTGAAATAGCCGGACATAGATGCGCTTCAATTTGAAACGAAGCATGAGAAGGCTTACTACAAGTCGAGAGGGGGATTCTTGTAGACGCGCGACCCTGCCGGGAATAGAATCGCCGGAAGGCCCAGACGCATGTGGAACTTAACTTTAACATCCCCAAAAAACGTGAGAGAAATACAAAGCCCTAGGCCCTACTAGTAGGCCCCACGTGTGGCCGAGGACTGTATCAGGTTTTCAGGTCTCATTCAGAAGGGCCTCCCCTTACACCCTAAAACTTTACCTCCAGCCGTACCATGTCAAGGAGCGAAGCCATAGTGAGGAACCCAAAACATGTTTCTGGGCTAGAGGTAAGCCCTGGCACATCGGTTCTCAGGATCTCAACATGAGCTCTTTGCCAGATCTCCAGTCACCGTGGAGGTCGGACAGACCCTCGGCACAGGTAATGTTGGGATCGGAAGAAGTTAGTCCATAACAGTACTCGCCCGTAAAGCACTATTACTATCACACACACACACACGCACGCATTGAGTTTCCATATAGACTTGCAGGCATAATGGACCAGAAAGCAGGCTAATGCTTTTGTGTTAAACGTGTTTTCTAGAGTCGCACCTGGTGGCACCCCTTGAGCTTGAACAGTGGCGCGGCGGCGCGGAGTTTGCATCTAGGGGCCAGGTACCCGAGTAGTTCTTCCATGAAATGTAGCGTATAAGACGAAGCACGTACAAATAGTCAGTTCTGGTTTGTCTTCATCTAGCACTCGCATTGCTAGAGCCTTACAAGCCTAAGCATCCGCGGCAAATCCTCCATTCTAAGGACGTCAGAGTCATGAGCCAGACCCGTGGCAGTAGCAAGACAGCCTTTCTCGTATGGCAGTCCAGGTAGCCAGTCTGGCAGTTTTACCATACGTCGTTCTCGGTGGTGGTGTTTCCATGTGACCTGCAAAGGTCGGAGGGCATTGGCAGCCGCCTTCGCGTATTGGCCTTGAGCTCTGTGGATGGGCAAAGGCCGGTTGATATGTAGTCAGTGCAGTCGGCGGATTCAGACCCTTTTGGCCACAGAAATTCTGAAATCAGACTCGCGACGCAAGATCGAAGTTGTTGCGGCCAACCCTAAATGACATCTAGGGCTCATTCATGGCTGGGTCTGAAATTCAATTCTTACTTTGCACGTGGTATAAGGCGGAACAAGACAAAAGTAATCTCAGTAGACGGGGTCCAGCATGAAGATGGTCGATCCGGAATCGGAAGGTCTCATAAACTGCTTTGATGTTCCCGGTGTCGGATCACCTCGGGCGCCCAGATCCGCCTCAACATGCTCAGGGTTTATAGGGCTTTGAAGACCCTCATATACCCTGGAAGCCCTGAACCCTGAAGGCTATAATCCCTTAAACGCTCAACCGCAAAGCAGTGCAGGCTCGTCCTAGCTAGGTGGGAGGCTGAAAAAATCGCTTATTTGAGAGGGAAAAAGGGAAAAAATCCTGAAGGCTGTCGTCAACACGCAGCTTCCGTGCCCAGCAGCTGGACTCGTTCTGTTTTTGTTGTGAAGATCCTTCGTGGTTGGAGTGGGCCTACGAATGCTGGATGACTGGAGAGTCTTTGGTGTCAAGTCAGTTGGCGATTCACCGCCCATACCACAACTTGAGGCTAGAACGCCTGCAAAGCAATTATGTCGCATTACATGGTATGCCTTCTATGATAAGAAGTGTTCTTGGGCCAACCGCAGCGTGCAGGACAAGTACCTGGATGGTATTGGGACCGTCGTTCGTTTACTTCTCCCAGTGACTTTGCCTGTTTGGATTCTTCCCAGCTTCCGGGCAAGGGCACGCAGTCGGCTTCCAATAGTGATTCTATGCTCCTGCATGTCTAGCTGTGTACACAGCACCATTGTGACCTGTCGAGGGGACGCTCATCGGCAGTTGGACACCCTATATCGCTGAGAACTGCCGGCTTTGCAATCCCAAGGCCGTGCCGAATGGCAAGCTCTTCTTCTTCCCTTCTCATGAGCAGCTTCAGGACCCAAACATATCTCACATGGGTCCTTATTGTATATATATATATTTTTTTAACATACCCCCCAAAAATCCTTTTCTATTGTTGGGCTCCTATATTAAAACCTAGGTGTCGTGTCTCAAAGGTTGAGATCTTCCATGATGCCCTTGGCTCACACTGGCGTTAATGTCGGTGGATGGATGTACGCGGGGGAAGTATGCGCTATAAACTCATTAACCCAAACATACATGCATATCAAGGCGAACAAACCTGTGAACGAGGTACAGTACGAGTTTTCGATGGAGAGAGCAGAAGAGAGCAAGAGGAGACGCCAGGGTCGTGCCGATCGGCTGTTTCAGACTTCAGACGACGAAGAGGAGGAGCTCGGAGCGCTTGATCTCCGACGACCACTACTACGACTGCTACTACTACCACTGCTATTGCTTTGCCACAGCGACGATGCGTATATACCATGCCGACTCCTCCTCCTGCTGCTGCTAGCACCACCACCAAGGGAACAGCTACTGCAGAGCATGTTCACAATAACGTCGCTGCTGCTGGTGGTGCTGCTACGACGACTCTTTACTCACGCTTCTCAAGCTTTCCCTTGGTGCAGTTTTGAGGACTAGCAATCCGAACTTGAAGCGCAAGAAGACAAGGAGTTGCAACTTGTTACAGTCATGGCACCTACCCTAAACCCCTCGACCCTTTAGGTTGAGACTCTATGAGATGCCTCTTTGCTATCTACACTGAGTACGTTGGTTTCACTTCAGTCAGACCTCGAAGCATATGCCTCGCCTGGAGTGTCCGAGTGTGAGCGCCGACACCTTGTCAGACTCTTTGTGAGCAGAGGATGCCATTCGTCATTGGAGGCACTGTGGCCTCCTCGAGCGAGGCAAAGGTGGTGCAGAGTACCTGGGATGGATGGACTAGGCGCTTATCTTTAGCAATTTCGGGTTTCAGACTGGGGCTGGGAAGCTGCTGTTCCTTCAGCTGTTGTACGGCACCAAGAAGAAAGATGTATCTTTGAACCTGCTTAAGCATCCACATGTGCGTACCCATGTAGGGTATGGGTATGGGCAGCACGGGCATGGACATGGGCATGGGCATGTTGCGTGTATATGCGCAGGTAGGTAGGTAGGTAGGTAGGTAGGTAGGTAGGTAGGTAGGTAGGTAGGTATGTACGCATGCGTACATTGCTTACATGTGCGTGTGCATTAACATGTGTACTGATCTTAGCTTCCCTTTTGCCTCTCCCCCACTTCGATGAGATTGTGGATTCAGGTCCCTTTGCGGCGTCCCGGCGATGGTGGAAACGTCCGGACTTAGCAGTGAAGCCTCTGCCGAACTGGTCGCGCGATACCGGCTTCCCGGCAATCAAAGTCAGTTGAGGTTCGATCTATTTACCAAGCATGCATGCAAATATGTATGCATGTATGTATTTATTTATGTATACATGGTATAATAGTATGTACGGATGTATGTCTGTATGTATACATGTATGTATGTATGTAGCGTAGGTATGCATGTATGTATGCACGCATGCATGCAAGTATGTACATGTCGTTTTTATGTGTGCATCCAAGCATGATTAAACTGCTGATACACCCACTTGCGCACCTATGCACATTCATATAGACAAACGTACATGCGTGCACATGCAGACAGATCGACAGACAGATATTGCAATTTGTTCTACCGTTCTGCTTGTACCCGTTTGATCCCGTTTGCATTATGACTCAAGTATGGCATGTAGCTTCAGCCCACTTCCTGCACGCAGCCCGAGTCTTCTCCTCCATCCTATTGTAAGCTCATGAGTCCCTCAACGTCTGATGATAGACAGATGCAGCTCCAGATTGCCAGGGCTGCAGCCCGTGATGCCGCTGGTGCTGTGCTGCTGGCCGTGATGCGTGGTCGCTGCGCTGAGGGCGCTGACTTTAAGGAGCCGCCTCCGCTCGAGTCTCCCCTGTGTGTGGAGCATCAAAGTGTTTGCGGGGCCACAGGGGCTACAGTGGCCTGTTACGCCTGCGGTATGATAATGGAGATCCGACTAAACTGCGCAAGCTGCAGGATTTCGGCTCGTGCTCCGTGGTATTTTGTGGAACAAAATGTCACATGGTTCATTCAGATTTACATGGATAGGAACAAGTTTGGCAGAATGTAGGGCAGTGCAAGCCGGAACATTGTCAGGATGAAGCCGCACGAGCAGTTGTGGCACCACGGCAGCAGCGAGTTGTTCGGCTTTGCTGGGGATAATCCGTTTGTGGTTTGAGAGCAATTTGCCAACGACCTTGCAGGTGTGCAAGCGCCCAGGTATGAACGAAGTGAAAGCCAGAATGACGGAAAGGAATGTGCTATATGATGTATGTATATATCCGAACGTCTCGTAGATGTTACCATTTCTCGAGTTGAAGCGTGTATCCAGGTCGTGGGCGTCCCCTTCCCAAGCCTGGAGACCGAAGTGGTGCTCAAAATGGAGTACGAGCGAGAGAACTTGGGTTGCTGTTTAGGAACTTGATTTATACGTTACCATAATGGAGATATATAGTAAAAGAAAAGGGCTTGCTTATTATGGTAAGTTAATTTAAGTTCCTCCGCAGCAACCGAGGAACAAGGATGCCTGGTACCAGGCGGAAGCCTACCGGTCTGCAGCTTGGCGCGTGCATCGAGAAGTTCATTTTGTTTTGGGGTATGGGCGGGGGCTTCAGGCTGAAAGGCGAAATGCTTCCCAGTGTTGGAAGTTGCAAGCCTGTCTTATTCTCGGTGGCCGGGCAGGAGACCTTGAATCAGACAAGACTGTCCTGCCAGTAAAGCTGTAGGTATCACAGGCTGCTGGGCGGCTGCTTCGGCATCAGGCGGCAAAATGGAGGGACCGGGATGCGAATTCACTGCTTCTGCACTTTGGTTGGCCCTGATTCATGTAGTCGCCCGCTGCTTGTCGGAATTTGACCTTGCTACAGACGGGCGGAGAGTGGAGAGCAGGACGGAGCTCCTGCTATTGAAATGATGACACCGCAGAAACCTGTTGTGAACCGCGGCTAGTGAGGCTAGTGTTTCGAGCATTTCTATTACAAGAGCTGTCCTTTGACCGGTCTGACGGCCTGTGCAGCAACCAGGCCGACTACGGTAGCTTGCTCCTCCTGGACAGCCGCTTCGCAGCAGAAGGCCTCTTGGAAAAAGTTGTGGTTGCAACTTGTTGCATTTTTCCTGGAATCTACTGCACCTGCACGGTTTCTGTTCAGAAGAAGTTGGCTCAAGGTTCCAGAAGACTTGTGGGGATTCACCATTAAGACCAGACCCCAGAATAACGTATGTATAAAATGTGTGTGTATGTATGTATGTATATATATATATGTATTTAGTATACGGTGAAGTATAATGTAGAACATGTAATTTCTCCTTGTTCCCGCCCGGCAGAGACCAGGCCCTCCCGTGCAGCTCTCGGGTTGGCTGCAGCACCTTGGATACGAAGCCGCTTTTGCCTGTGAGAAAGTTTTGTAGGGGAGTAATATAGGCGCCTGAGCAATTACCAAGATTCTTGATTATAGGGCTACGTATAAAGGTATACTTTAAATAATAAGCACCAGCACCTCTATTCCAACTGCTAAGGCCCCTATAGTGGACGAAAGCGGTTGTGTCTGTGGCGTCGTGGATGAAAGTGCGATGATGCTTCGACGATCGAACAGTCGCAGACCGTACTTCAAGTTCGAACCCTAAACCTTAAGCAAAACCAAGACCTCAGTTGCTTGTGCGAGTTGTGAGAGCGTAAACAAGGGAGTCAACCCAACTTTATAAAGGAAGACAGATAGAAACCCTGTTCCAACGGAACATACTGCTCTAGGCTTCATTCTAGGACTCTAGAACCCGGAAGTGAACACTCTAAACCCTTGTTTGGTTTGTTAAAGTCCTACCAAGGACTGGTCACGAAAACCGTAAACCCTTGTGCGAATTGTCAGAGTCGCAGCCCTAACTTATAATAGTAACTTACACGAAGCAACACACCCTAAACCCTTATAGGTGCCGAGAACCAAAAAAACCCAACCTCTTCAGTCCGAGAGCATCCCGGCCCAGGCGCGAACTTCGGAACCAGCGGCCTGTGGGCCGCGGCACGCGCGGAGAAGTGACCAGCCGATCGCTGGAGGCCTCTCAGACAGCAGCGTACTTGTCGGAATATAAGTCGTTTGCAATACAATATACTATAATAGGCTTCCCGAATTATTGTCCTTAATTACACAGTGCCGTTATGTGAAAAGATAGTGGCTTTGTGCGTGTATACACTGAAGCATGACGGGCGGAGAGGAGGTGAAAGTGAGACGGAGCGAGAGAGCATGTTAGCAGGTTTGGCGTCACGGCAGGTTCGGTCTGTATTGTTGTGGTTTTGATGATGCTTGGACCTTTGAATTGCTGTAAGATCCGAAGCTGCGTAGAGATACTCTAAATATCTTGTGGTGTTGGCGTGCATCATGGTGGCGGATATCCAACGCGGATTACACGCGCTGTGCTGCAGGATGTGTCGGAAGACTTGAGCACATTCTTCCTGCGGAATGAGTCGGCGGTGGAGCTGAAGAAAAGCTCCATGTGTTTGCCACCCACGGAGCACTGCTCGCCCTACTCGTATCATGACCCGATAAGCAAGGAAATCTGGATGCTAGTGCACTGCAGCCGATGATTGATGGCTGCCAGCATCCGAACAGAGACAGATGCCCATAAAGGCACCATTGCCGTGGCATGACCAACCGTGCTGAAGCCATGCTTCCCATATCCTGCACAGTCTAGACTTGGAACAATCAGCAGAACACACGATCGAGTAGCGTTCTCTGAGCCAGCACATCGAGCAGCTCATCGAGCGGATCAGGAAGCAATGCTGCGTCTTACCGATAGAACCACGGGGTTCTGCCGTGTCGTTTGCCGGTGGTGACATTTGGCTCACCGTTTGCTCAGGAAGAAGGGACGTAGCTTGACTCACTGAGGGACCGATGCCATGGTCGTCCTGGTCAAGCCCGCAGAACTTGCACTGTTGTCCGCCTTGGTCGCGGCGCGCTTGCTAGGCGCGAATGGAGTGGCCTGCAGGCACTTGTCAGTGCGGTGTGCAGACCCCAGGTGTCCCAGGTTGTTCTGGCCCCGCTTTTCACGGGCGGCAGTGGATTTCAACCCATGGCCAATGGCAGTATTACACAGTCCCGGATTGACCAACATTGCTCTTGCGGTTGCATTTCCCTCGGGCCAGCACTGGCCCACTCCTTCATGTAAGTATGCCATAGAAACGTAGAAAGGTTTGTCCAATATCGCCAATATCATCATCGAGCAAGCACTCATGTGCATGCATCGCCTCAGCCGAGGTCGCATTTCCCTCTTACCAGGACATGTCTGGCCTTTGCAGCTGTGTGGCTTTCATGGTTGCGTGTCCATTTCCGGAACTGGCTTTTGCATTCCACTAGCTTTGTGGACCTTCATTTCCTATCCTTCACGATGAGCATGCAGCAAGACATGCTCTTGGCAGTTGCTCTTAGAATAGATGCCTGATCTCTCGAAGTCCCGCAGAAGTCAAACCTTCCCTGGTCCTAGCAGTCAAAGTAGTCCTCCAGGGTTATCTGGCCTGGAGGACCCACAAACTGCAGAGCCATCACTACCACATCCGAAAGGATCGGCCAGGGGGTCTTGGATTTTCCGGGACAGACCGCTGTTTGCAGCCATTCCGCCGGGTGAGGGTTTCCTAGACTATGCGCAGATCAGATCAAGGCATAAGGTTACCTGCGCAGCATACAAATCCTCCACATGAACTACTAACGGAGCCCTGCACTCCACCTGAAGCGAACCCCCCCACGTTTGATCCCGAAGTCCTTTTGCAACAAAGCCTCCTTTGCTTAGTCCATCAGAAGCAGTCTCTTCACAGAGTTTTCAATGGCCGCCCAACCCCAACATCTGAGTTCACACAGAGGCGCCTCGGCCCCCTGCGCTGTGCGCCCGGCTGTGCTGGGAGCGAACCTCTCCGGTGTTTCGGCGGGTTTAGGGTTTAGGGATCATGTTGTGCAGGGATCATGTTTGAGTTTCGGGTTGTCTCGGGTTTCGGCTTCCCTTCGTGGCCGTACTGCAGCTAAAGGAAGTGCCTTCCACTGCGGGCATTGCATCCGAGTGTGGCACGAAGGACATGCATGTGCAAGCTTTTTCTGCTCGTTCCAAGCGAAGCCATAAAGTTGCATTGAAAAGTCGGCCCGGCAGTTTGACGAAGACCGGCATGGCGTGGTGCAGTGTATGTGGCCTAGAGTCTAGAACTTGATATTCAGGGTAAGCCGCATCTGCACATGATGAAGCTCAGGCTACGGATTCTTGTCGGCACAGAAGACGAGCATAGGAGGCCAAGCGGTTTGTCAACCGGAGCTCGCTCGTTTGCACCTGTGAATGTCCTACCGGCCAGGTGCACTCATGACTCATGCCTGACCACTTGTCGGAATGATTGGCATTCGGAACCACATGCATGCGGTACAAACCGATTCCAAGCAAGCTTGTCCCTGTGCTTCAACTTCAAATCGTCATAATCTTCACAGCCGTGAGCGGCATGCAATGCCGTGTCTCATTGCACGAATTCGACACCCCGAGGACAAGTTGTTCGGTCTTGGTTCGAGCCTCCAGACGATGAGACTGCTTGCTCCTGCAGCTGCTGGGCAGAGCTTGCGGCGCGTTGTTCCTCCCAAATTCGACAGTTGGGATGGTAGTCCACTTGCAGCTATAACTGCCTACAGCCCAAAACCTGGATAGATTCTTGACAGCCGTCGCATTTGTAAACGCAAAGCTCGACACGAATATTCGCGGATGCCTGCCTTTTTCCAAGGTCGGCGCAGCATTTCAGAGTCCTGCTGGTCGCAGGTGGTCTTGATGTCAGAGTCTCAGAGCCGGGTCGCCCAGCACCTTGAAGCTCCGTTGGTAGAGCAAGAAGTCAGTAAGGTCGGTGCTTCTCGCGTAAGGCCCGTCACCCCAGCCTGTCTCAGCCTTCCTCTATAGTAGTCCCAGCAGCATTAAGGACACCCAAGAAGGTGCCAAACGCAGTGTTGCGACCCAGTAGCCAGTATGCACTCTTGGAGTTGGGGTGCCGAGGTTCGACGGACATGTGAGAGGAGTACAGTTCGATCGCTTCGGCGCGGTGTGGTTTCGCGGCGTTGTGCCCGGTCTTGCACGCGAGCAAAGGGACTTTCGTAATCAGCATGCTTCTAGACTCCATCCATCCAACCTTGGCCCAATGGAGAGAGAGAGGAAAATGAAGACAGCTCCGCTGGGGAATGTTATAGGGGCTGTTAGCCAACAGAGCGGGTCCTCCTGGTTCAATTAGCGAACTTCGCTCCCGTTTGGAAACGGAGGCGGGCTGTGGGGGACAATCTTGAGCACCACGCCAGTCGCCAGTCGATACTTATGCCACTTTGAGTTCTGTGACATTCGAGGAGCTCCTCCGAACGACCACTCCGGAGCCGTCTCCTTCAGGTATCGAGTGGCATGTGGAGCGGGATATAACCGACTTTCAGATCCCTGGCTGGAGTTTTACAGTCAGCGGTTCCGTTCTTCACTGTTTTCTGGGCTTTGCGTTTCGAGGAAACCGGGGCGTGACACTGATATGCCTTTGTTCGGTGCATCGGACGACTCAGGAGCCTCTTTCGCAGCGCTGGAGAGATGACTCTGACTCTGGGCACTGCAGCTGTGCATGTTGACCTGATGTGTCGTTACTGCGGCGAAATGTCCATCGAAGAAACCGGGAGTGTGGCAAAATCTATCGATTAGCACCTTTAATTTGAGATTCCCCCTTCGTCCTACTCAGCAATCAAGCTACAGTGTCGGGGAGCTCCCAAACGGCTTTAAGCATCCCAGGATGATTCCGAACGTCGTGGATCCGACTTACACTGGTGTGCTGCTGGTCGCATCGATTCCTTCTCTGACGTTTCTGCATTCCACTAGGTTGCTTCTGCATGTGCGTGTGTGTGTGTGTGCAAATCCTGTACCGAAGGACATAAGCAGCATTGATGCAAAAGCAAGGGCTAGACCCCGATGACTTCAATGCTTAAGGACAGCAGGGGGGCAGCGCATGCCTGACAGCCACTGCCCAACGAAGACACTGTCAATAAATGGTGATATCTGGCCTGCTCAGCCAGACGTACCTGCTGTCGGACTAGCCAGCGGGCCCTATGGCCCTGGAGTAATCAAGAACTAGCACAAACAGCATCCATCTAAGCAAGGATGACTGGTCTGCAAGTGTGTTAGCGTGTGAGTGTGCGTACGCGTGCGCGTGTGCGTGTGCGCGCGTGTGAGTGCGCGCGAGTGTCCGTGTGCATGTGTGTGTGCGGGTGCATGCGGGTGCGGGTGCATGTGCGGGTGCGTATTATGAGGGTATGGGCGTGTGGGCGTGCGGGCGTGTGGGCATGTGGGCGTGTGTGTCGGCGTATGTGTCGTCGTGTGTGTCGGTGTGCGCATGCGTGCGTCTCTCTGTCTGTGTGTGTGTGTGTGTGTCTCTGTGCGTGTGTGTCTCTGTGTCTGCCTGTGTGTGTCTGTATGTGTCTCTGTGTGTGTGTGTGTCTTCCTGTGTGTCTCTGTGTGTGTCTCTGTGGGCGTCTCTGCGTGTGTTCTCTCTGTGTCTCTCTGTGTCTCTCTGTGTGCGTCTCTGTGTCTCTGCGTGTGTCTCTCTCTGTGTCTCTCTGTGTGTGTCTGTGTGTGTCTGTGTGTGTCTGTCTGTGTGTGTGTGTGTGTCTGTGTGTCTCTGTGTGTGTCTGTGTCTCTGCGTCTGTGTGGTTGTCTGTGTCTGTGTCTGTGTCTGTGTCTGTGTCTGTGTCTGTGTCTGTGTCTGTGTCTGTGTCTGTGTCTGTGTCTGTGTCTGTGTCTGTCTGTGTCTGTGTGTTTGTGTCTGTGTCTGTGTCTGTGTCTGCGTGTGTCTGCGTGTCTGTGCTCTCCATGTAGCCCATGCCAACCTACATCCATATTCGTCAAATGTTCGGGCACTTTGCAAACCGGGCTATGTGAACACAACATGATACGGACATAGGTTGTCGTCAAAGCCCAACATAATGTGAGCATACAACCGACTGCAGAGTCGAAGCGTATGTGCTTTCGAGCATGCCGCCGACAGACTTGCGGCAACCCTGGAACATTGATATTTTCGAACATCTTCATGCAGCAGCAAATAAACACATCTAACATACACGCATACAAGCCAGACAGGCATACCAACATACAGGCATATAGACCTAAACATAGACATGCAGACATACACGCACGCAGACATACGCACAGATAGACATTGGAAAGACATGCATGCATACATACATACATACATACATGCATGCATGCATGCATACATACATACATACATACATGCATACATACATACACACATACCTACATACCTACCTACCTACCTACCTACCTACCTACCTACCTACCTACCTACCTACCTACCTGCCTACCTGCCTACCTGTCTACCTGCCTACCTGCCTACCTGCCTACCTGCCTACCTGCCTACCTGCCTACATACATACATACATACATACATCCATACATCCATTCATATTTACTTACTTACTTACCTACTTACTTACTTACTTACTTACTTACTTACTTACTTACTTACTTACTTACTTACTTACTTACGTACCTGCTTACTTACTTACTTACTTACTTACTTACTTACTTACTTACATGCTTACCTACACAAATAAATACAAACATACATGCACACATGCTCTCGCAATCGCACTCAGGCGAGGTTTGGGCAGGACAACGAAGCACAGGTGGATTCATCTCCATACATACAAACATGCATACATACATACGTACGTAATGACACACATACCCATGTACAGGCATGTATGCGTGCATACATGCATAGATCCACATACATCTACATGCATGCATGCATACATGCATACTTGCGTAATACATGCATTACTTTGCACCACATGGCTGTACATGGTAATAATTAGGTAATACATTTTTAGCACTCGCGCTCGACGGATCAGGCGACGAACATGGTCGACCAGTGCATACATGATCTATTAATATTAGGAACTACACACATACACACATACATACATACATACATACATACATACATACACACACATACACACACACATACATACATACATACATACATAAACATGCGTTAGAGCATATGTATATTCATACCTACATTGACATTGACCTACATACCTACATACAGACATACATCCATGCATGCATACATGCATGATGCATTACATGCAAACAGCACATACCTGCACAAATACATGCATACATACGCCACGTGTACAAATACGTACATCTATCCGTGCATGCACAAAAACATCACATACGCACAAGGGTACACATGTGCATACACATACATACATGCAGACGGACATACACACATGCATACTTTACCAGCATGCTTACATGCATACATACATCATGTTCGCACGTGCGAACACGCATGCCTACATACATATTTTATATATATATATATACATACATGCATTTACTACGTTGCACACAAGCACACAGCTACATGCATCCATACATGCTAAGGTGTATACATGCATGCATCCACGCCTACATGCATGTGTATAGATATATATATATATATGTATGTATGTATGTATGTATGTATGTATGTATGTATGTATGTATGTATGTATGATATATAGAAACATAACATGTGCGATCATGCACAAGCGTGCATATTCAGGCTATAGATAGATAGATAGATAGATAGATTAGATAGATAGATGGATAGATAGATAGATAGATAGGTGACATTTTGATAGATGGACAAAAGATAGATAGATGGAGCCATAGATAGATGGGTAGATAGATAGATAGATAAATAGATAGTTAGATAGTCATAGCGCCACATAGCACGACCATGCCTCCACCAGCTCGCCTTCTGTCAGGTCCTGTTTGAGGAAGGCTCTCCGGTAGGAACTTGAATTCATCGACACTTTGCTGCGCTTGCGGCTTCTGCACATGCAGAGACTTAGAAGGTTCAGGGTTGAGGTGTGTTGACTTCTATTTGCGTCTAGCTACGGTATGGGCCAACGAAGGAATGGGTTTGCATGCACAGTGCGGGGTTCACGGCTCTTCGATTCCGCCATCTGACAGGGGTGCCGAAGAAAGACCCACTTTGGAAAGAGATTCTCCTGCCAAGTCCCTAAGTCCCTTTCGACACCGCCTGAGCGTGCAAGGTCGCTAATCGGAGTTAATCACAGACGAACGACACGATCGTAATAGTATGCCACTCTACTCCGACTGTTCGTCCGTGTTGGGAAAATTGGGGAACTCCTTTATCCCAGCAGGCAGATTTATCGAGGCGCGGCCGTGAAACATGCAAGCAACTGTTGCCCTGCTGCCTGGATGCCGCCGTACAACTCCGGGTCCCGGGCGCCACCTGTAGCAGAGCGGGAAGAAAGAGAAAAGCGCATGTCAACCTACCACCGAGACCCGTACTAGACGATACATTGACGGGACCAGCGCGCGCGCGCCAAGATCGGCACGCAGACCCCTACCCGAGCACACAGACAGACGGACCGGGGTGAGACTTCGATCTTTCGACTCTTACTGACACTTCGCCGCGATGGAAGCCTCTGCGTGCTTGAGTCTGTTCTACGAGTACGTTCACCACATGCTTGGGCAGCGGGCCTATCCTGGACACACAACACCAGAAGCCCTAACGCAGAGATTCGCCACCATGCTTTGCGAAATCTCAATCACACGAAGGCAAATTCATTCCTGGAGGGACAATGCTCAGGTTTTGCAACATGCATCTCCAGACATGTTGAACCCCGATACTCAGACCGAGTGTCATCGGCAGAGTCAGTAAAAAATTCTCCCCCTAAACCCTAAACCTCCAGCCTATGTAGTGGAGCAGCATGATTTTGTCATCGTCAGGCATTCGGTTCCTGGGAAGGATGTCCAAGAGGCCCCGAACCCACGATCGCCTGAACAAAAAGCGGCTTTCATTGATGCCTTAATAGCTTAGAACAGGGTTTCGATCATTCCTATTCCTCCTCCTGATACATGAATCACGCATTTCAGCACTACGATTGCCTTGTCCCGACGACCATCAGGGTATTGACGAAAGGGCAAAAATGAACCGCTGCCGAGAGACGGAAAGAGAGACGAGGAGTAGATCGTCCCTCGGATGTGCAGCATTGGGCAGCATCAGGAGCTGTCGGAGATGGCATCCGTTTGACCCTTTGACCCCGATCTACAGAAATCGTCTCGACAGGTAAGTTGCACCTTGCCAAGAAGCCAAGGGTTCGAATGCCCTGTGTTCGCGGGTGCAGCTGGCCGAAACCATTCACGATGCCCTTACCTCGGCCAATCTGTGCAAGTTTGGAGGCTTCAACTTTTAGCCTTGACACAGGTCAAGTTCATAGGATCCTCACAGGCCAAAAGGCAGGTCGTGCGGTGCCAGCAAGGTTCTAGTTACTGTTATTTTCTGCCACTCTTTTTACCCCAGCCAAAACTCGAGGCCTCATTTCTGTTGTTCGGACCGCTCTTGACTAGCCCCTTGTTGCTGTTGTTGCTGCCCTGGCTGATGCTGCTGTTTATGACTGTTGCACTCTGCACTGTCATCCTCCATGCGATGAGTACGGTGACTACGTCTTTTTTGGCAAGAGTGAGCAGGTCTTCCGGGATCTTGAAAGCCGAAGCAGCCATGCGCAGGCTCGCGGAAGGCACCTAGGCAACTCTTCACGCTTGCACAGACATACACGGACCATCACTTTGTGCTGGCAAGGAGCTTCTGGGGTATTCCACCTTAGTCTACAATCAAAGCCAACAGTTCCAGCCACTGCCACCCTGCACGGCTTCAGCGGGGAATTAAACTTTCGAGCAGCTAGTGCTTGTGTTGCATGGATGCGAACAACACACTTCTGGTGATGGTGCCCAGGCGCAGTCACAGCTGCAACACGAGGATACCGGATTGCGGACAGTGTCTCAGCGGCTGGAGCGCACACCTGAAAAGAAGTTTTAAACTTCACAGCAGGAGGTAAGAAGTACATTGGTCGCTCATCAACACGACGTCGAAATACCTCGAAAGTGCCCTTCCTCTACAGTGGCGTTGAATTCTGTTGAACTGACTCAATTCCAGACTCATGATACTCTCTTTTCGCAGAAGCATTTCCGTTGCTCAAAGCCTGCCCCCTTGGCCCCGTACCGGACGAAGGAGCTCGGCTGTAACATAGCTCGGTGCAGTGAGCACCTGTGTTCGGCTGAGAGCTTGTTGCACTTGCCTTGGGGATGCATTAGGATTCTGCAACCACCCTGAGACTTACCTGACGATCAGTCCCAGTCTGAGCGAATGAATGTGAGCGGGGTTGCAGCACCACCGCCACGGTTCACGCACCCAGCACGTGAGTTCCTTTCCCAGCATAGAACTGCAGAGAAGCAACCCATCCCTGTTCAGGACTGTCGAGCTCCAGCGGGCAAGCTTGGAGGCGACCGTTGCAAACACTCTTTTCACGCGTTGGCCCAGAATTATCCACCTGCAAGACTTCGGGGCTGTGGCGATGCATTGGCCGCGAGTACTGCTGTCTACTATCGGCAGCCCAGTGTGAGCAACACAGCAAGCAAGCAGCGAAAAACAATTTCGCAGAAAGCGTTCGTGAGACACTGAGTGCAGCTAAGAGACAGTCAAAATTTAGTCAAAATTAGTTTATTCATGGGGAAGGCACAGAATTGCAATTGGCAGTGCTACCAGCCTGTAAGCACTGGACCCCGCACTTCTATTGCTGTGACGCTTTCTATTTAAGACCATCCCAGATGAAGGCCCTCGAAACGAGGGCGAACAACTTGCTTCGATGCTTGGCACCAGACCATGGGCGTTTTTGGGCTGAGGCTTTGGGATTGGGGCACGCTGGAACGGACCAAAATTTCGCACTCAACCTTGGGCTCTGTCGGCGGTGCGGGCATGGACGCTGCGAGAACGCAAACGGAACACTGCAGCAACAAAGCTAAACATCGATATCCTGATTCAGACACATGATGCACAGGCCTCTCCTGCCAAGCAATGTGGAAGATCGCCCGTCTGGCAGAAACTCCGAATCCCCCTAGCAAGCACTTTGGCGCATCGCCTTGCTGTCATTTGCCAGGCACTAGCATGTTGGCCTCAAGGGCACTGCAGACAACCCCAAGGAATCTGGAAGATGTCGCCAAGAATTCCGTGTCTGATACCGGCACATCGATCTGGCACACAAGCATCCTGGATTCGAGGGGTCTGCTCCACAAAGCACGCCCCACACCCGGCCGACGGTGTGTGTAACTGCTGACACTGTTGCAGGCACAACAGCGACGCCTCAGCACCTCGTGGGTAAGGCGGCACAATCTCAAGCACCAGTGCAGCATGTCGCAGAGCCAGGTGGTTCTGAATAGCTTGAAGCGCCGTCAACCTACAATGCCCAGACAGTGTCCCACCACCTAGCCAAACGTACATGCCGGAACTTGATTCTTACAACAACAAGCGCGACCACAAGAAATGCAGCAGTATGCAACTTTTTCCAATATTGGAACCGCAAACTAGCCAGCGTAGCGCACTGCATGCGACATGCAACGCTCTGCGGACACATGATGCACAGGCCTCCCCTGCCAAGCAATGTGGAAGATCGCCCGTCTGGCAGAAACTCCGAATGCCCCCAGCAGGCAACTTGGCGCATCGCCTTGCTGTCATTTG
>CAJNJA010005976.1:0-44253 GCA_905231915.1 Symbiodinium necroappetens
CTGCTGCTGACCGCCCGAGAGCTGGCTGATCTGCCTCTCCGCGAACGCCTCCATCCCCACCCGCGCCAGGCACTCGCGCGCCGCCTCCTTGTGCGACCGCGACACGGGACGGAACCACCCGATCTTCCGGTACCGCCCCATGCACACGACGTCCAGCGCGCTCACCGGGAAGTCCCAGTCCACCGTCTCCCGCTGCGGCACGTACCCGATCCGCCGGCGCGCCCGCGAGAGCGTCTCCCCCCAGAACTCCACGCGCCCGGACGCCATCGGGACAAGCCCGAGGCACGCCTTGATGAACGTGCTCTTCCCCGCCCCGTTCGGCCCGACGATCGCGACGAGCTTCTCGCGCGGCGCGTCGTAGTCCACGTCCCACAACACCGGCTTGCGGTGGTACGCCACCGTCATCGCGTGGACGGAGAGCGGGCTGGTCGCGCTGTGCTCGGGGCGGAGGTCGAGTTGGGAACGGCTTCGGGTCACGGTTTGTAGCATAGGCTACAAATCTGCTCAAGCCAAATCGGAGGTCGAAACGCTCCGACGTCTCAGAACCCGCTCTCCTCCACCGTCGCCTCCTCCAGCAGGTACAACCCCACCAACCAGTTCCGCACCAGGTACGGCTCCACTTCCAGCCGCCCCGAGATCGTCCCGAAGCTCATCATCCCCGCCGTGAGTTTGATCTTCTCCACGAGCGTGACCTCCACCGCGTCGTAAGGCGTAGGCGGCACGCCGATGCAGCAGCCGTCCCACTCGTTCTTCATGATGAGCAGCTCGTCCACGTCGCTCGCGAACACCGCCGTCGCCATGAACCCGGTGATGCGCACCTGCTTCCCGTCGAGCCAGCTCGTCCATTGGGGCAGCTCCTCGAGCCCTTTGCGCGGGCGGTACGTCTCGCGCACCGAGTACAGCATGTCCCACGTCAACTCGAGCGGGCTCTCCCTGGTCCCCTCGCCGTAGACGAGGTGCCGGTTGTCCAGCAGGTACGCCCCGTCCGTGTTGCGGCGCTTGATCGTCACGCCGTCGTCGATCTCGATCTCCTCCCACGAGACGTTCGGGTCGATCACGGGCGTGCCGCTCGACGCGGACGCGGCACGTCGTGCCGCGTTCTCCGCGTCCCGCTTCGCGCGGGCCGCGCGGAGCTGCTCGAGGTACTGGTTCGGGGAGTGCCCCGTCTCCGGGTTCGTCTCCGCCGCCTGCGCGAGCGACGGCGCCTCCATCCCCTCGCCCAGCGGCCCGACGAACTCCTCGGTTCTGTAGGTGTACGCCCCCCGGATCGCCTCGTCCGCGTCCGGCGTCGCCTCGTCGAGCGTCTCGACGATCTCCGTCATCTCGTCCAGCGCCGGCGATTCCCCGTCCGGCAGCGCGACGTCCTCCGCGGCCGGCGCGTCCGTTCCGAGCAGCTCGTCGACGTCCAGGCTGGGTGTCGACGGCTCATTCGTCGCGACGCGCTCCTCAACCTGCGGCTCCGCGACCGTCACCGGCGCCCGCTCGACGGTTTCAGGCGCTTCGCGCACGGGCGGCGTCGAGCGAGGGGACGTCCGCTGCGACTGCTGAGGCGGCATCGACGGCGCGGGCGAACTGCTCCCGCCGCGGGTCATGAACACGACCGCCGTGACAACCACGAGCAACGCGATGATCGACCAGAAGTAGCGCATAAACGGGTCAGCCTCCAGCACCGGACACGGGCGGGTCCATTCTAGGCCCGCCCCGGGCGAACGCGCCTCAGAACTCCGTCACCCGGATCGTCGCGTCCTCGATCGCGTACAGCCCGACCAGCATCCGGTTGCCGAAGAGGTAGGGGTCCACCACCATCCGCCCCCGCACCGTCGCGTACTGCTGGCCAGAGAGCGAGAAATCCCGCGCCTCCGCGAGCGTCACCTCGATTGAGTCGTACGGCGTCGGCGGGATGCCGATGCAGCACCCGTCCCACTCGCTCTCCATCACCACGAACTCCCGCACCCGGTCCCGCACCGTCGGCAGCATGATGTACCCGGTGATCTCCACCCACGCCCCCTGGAACATGCCCACCCGCCCCGGGATCACCCGCCGATCCTCCTTCGGCACGTACACCTCCCGCGCCGAAACGAGCAGCTCCCAGGGCAGCACGTACGGGTCCTCCGGGCTCCCCTTCCCGCGCACGGTGAAGCGCCCGTCCAGCTCGATCGAGCTCCCGTCGAGCCGCACCAGCTCCGCCTTCTTCGACGCCTCGTCCAGCGCCCGCTGCTCCGCCGTCACCGGAGCCGAAGCCGACGCGTCGTCCTTCCCGAAGAGCATCCCCATGAAGTCGCCGTCGAACACCGCGGGCTCGGCGCCTTCCTGGTGTTCGTGATCCGTGCGCACGCGTCGCGCGAGCGGGTTGTCAGGGGAATCAGGGGATTCCGCCATTCCGGGAATCCGGGATTCCGGGATCTCGCGATCAACCCCACCGACTGCCGACTGCCGATTGCCGACTGCCGAGCTCTCTTCCACTGATGCCTGATGGCTGATGGCTGGTGCCTTGTCTTCCCTCCCGCGCACCAAAAACGCAACCACCGTCCCGACCACCAGCAGCCCAATCAAACTCCAGAAAACCTTCACGCCCTCATCCTAGGGGCCGAAGAGCCCGGGCGACGCTCGTGCGATACGCCATCATCGCCGGCACCACCCCCGCGGCCGCCGACAGGAGAACGGTCGCGACGACCGAGAAGAGGATCCACTCGATCCCGAGCCCCGGCTCGATCACGAGCCCGAGCCGCGCCTTCATGACCCCCGCGACCACCTGCGCCCCGACGAACGCGACGACCACACCCGCCACAGCCCCCGCGAGCCCGAGCATCGCGGATTCGGTCATCACCATCGAGAACACCCGCCCCTTGCTGCACCCGAGCACGCGGAGCACCGCGATCTGACGCCGCCGCTGCTCCATCGAGTTGTACAGCGCGAGCATGATCGCGATTCCGCTCGAGACGAGCACCACGCCCGCCATCGCCAGGAAGATCTGGTCGATGTTCGAGACGATCCCGAGCAGCTTCCCGATCTGGTCCGCGGGCGACACCGCGATGATCGACGGGTCCGTGCGCAGCTGGTAGTGCACCGACTGCAACGCCGCGCTCGAATCGCGCCCCGGGCGCGTGAACACCCGCGCGTAGATCCCCGTGATCTTCTTGTCGTCCTCGACGATGTCCTCGAGCGTCGTGACGCTCGCCCGCGAGTCCTCCGCGAGACGCCGGTCGTGCGCGTGCAGGATCCAGCTCGCGTCCAGCGTGCAGAACAGCGCCCGGTCGTGCGGCGAGCCCGTCATCGCCGCGATCCCGACGACGTTGAACTCGAACTCCTTGTGCACGTGCGCGCCCGGCGCGTCCGCGACGCCGTGCGTCAGGTAGATCGTGTCGCCCACCGACAGCCCCGTCGCCCTCGCGACCGCGCCGCCCGCGACGATGTCCCACGTCCCCTCGATGAACCGCCCCTCCGCCAGCGCCCAGGGCTCGCCCGGCGCCGGCTCGAAGAACTCGAAGAACTCCGGCGTCGTCGCGAGCACCGGCAGGCCCCGGTAGCTGTCGCCCATCTGCACCGGGATCGCGTACGCCCACGGCTGGCTGTCCGCGATCTCCTCGTACTTCGCCCACCGGATGAAGTTCCCGGGCGCCCCCGCGTAGAAGATCGAGTTCAGCACCGAGTCCATCTCGCTCGACTCGGCGCTGATCAGCAGGTGCATGTTCCCCGAGCCGCGCTGGAACGCCTCGCGACCCGAATCGCGCAGGCCCAGCATCACGAGCAGCAACGCCACCGCGGCCGCGACCGTCAGGCTCGTCGTCACCGTCGAGAACATCCGCGCCTTCAGGCTCTTGAGAACAATCGTGAAGTCGTCCATGGCTTACCGGCCCCCCTTCGCGGCCGACGCGCCGTTGAGCGTCGCCAGCTCGGCCCGCGTCTCGAACCGCTCCCACACGCTCGGGTCGTGGCTCGTGCAGAGCAGCGCCGCGCCGCGATCCTTGCAGGTCGACTGGATCAGGTCCATCGCGATCCGCGCGTTCTCCGGGTCCAGACTCGCCGTCGGCTCGTCCGCCAGAACGAGCACCGGGTCGCACGCCACCGCCCGCGCCACCGCCACGCGCTGCTGCTGGCCCACGCTCAGCTCGCCCGGCGTCGCGTGCGGGCGATCGATCCCCAGGTGCGCGAGCAGCTCCTCGGCGCGGGGCTTGTGCTCCTTGCGCGGGATGTCGGAGAACATCAGCGCCGCCATCACGTTCTCCACCGCCGTGAACCCGTCGAGCAGGTTGAACGTCTGGAAGATCACGCCGATCGCTTTGCCCCGGTACAGGTCGCGCTTCGCGCCGCTCATCGCGTGGATGTCCGTCCCGCCGACGTGCAGAGATCCTGCGTCCGGGTCCAGCAGGCCCGCGATGAGCTGCAAAAGCGTGCTCTTGCCCGAACCCGACCCGCCCGCGAGCATCGCCTGGCCCCCGGCCGGCAGCTCGTACGACGCGATATCGATCACCGGCGCCTCGGCGCCGGGGTACGAAAAACGGAGGTTCTCGATGCGGAGCGCGGGGGCGGATTGGTCACTCATCGTGTCTCGGTCCCGATCATTCCGGAGTGCAGCACACGAACGGCGACGGCGCCTCGACCGCGTTGTCCTGCGGCCCCAGCTCCGACGCCACCGTCTTGATCTCGTCGAGCATCATCCGCGCGTCGTCACGGGTCATATCGCCGTTGACGAACGGCACGCGGATCACGCGGCGCTCCTCGACCACGCCCCATCCGAGCATGAGCCGGTCCTGCTTGCGGAGTGTCTCGCAGATCGCCGCGCTGCCCTTGCCCGTCACCTCGAAGCACACGTTCGTGCTCTCGGGCGATTTCGTGAGCGTCAGCTCGGGGTCGTCCTCGACGAGGCCCGCGAAGAACCGCGCGAGATCCACCAGATGGTCCATCCGCGCCGCGTAGCCGACGTCGCCGTTGTACTTCCACGCCGCCCAGAGCTTCAGGCAGTCGTTGCGGCGCCCGCACTGGAGCGAGCGCGTCCCGAAGTTCAGATCGTCCGTGTCCTCCTGGAAGAGGTACGACGCGTTCTCGTTGAAGTTGCGCCAGAGCATCCCCTTCTCGCGGACCAGGATCACCGACGACACCAGCGGGACGCCCATCATCTTGTGCGCGTCCCACGTGATCGAGTCCACCAGCTCGCACCCGTCCATGAGCCCCTTGTACTTCTCCGAGAGGATCATCGACCCGCCGTACGCCCCGTCGATGTGCACCCACGCCCCGTGCTTCTTCGCGACCTCGACCGTCTCGCGGATCGGGTCGAACGCCCCGAGCACCGTCGTCCCCGCGGTGATCACCACCATCAAGGGCACGATCCCCTTGCCCGCGTCCTCGTCCATCATCTTCTCGAGCTCGTCCACGCGCATCCGCCCGCGGCCGTCCACCGGCACCGGGCGCACGTTCTCGTGCCCGATCCCCACGATCTGCGCCATCTTGTTGACCGAGTAGTGCCCCTCGGCCGAGACGTAGACGCACGCCCTCGTCCCGTCCAGGCCCGTGTCCAGCGTGCCGCTGAGCACCTCGTTCCGCGCCACGATCATCGCCTGCAGGTTCGACATCGAACCGCCCGGCGCGAACACCCCCTCGCCGTCGTGGAACCCGACGTGCCTGCACATCCGGTCCACCAGCTCGCGCTCGATCAGCCCGTGCACGCCCGCCGCCTTGTAGGTGTACATCGAGTTGTTCAGGATCGTCGCGAGCAGGTCGCCCGCCACCGCAACCGCGTCCCGACCGCCGAAGAGCTGGTTGTAGAACCGGTTGCTCCCCGTCCGCGGGCTCCGACGGGCCACGTCCCGGAGGCTCTCGAGCAGGTCCTCCGCGCCGACGCCCTCCTTCGAGATCGACAGGTCGATCTCCGTCAGCAGGTCGTCCGCCGAGCGGTAGGAAGACATCCCCTCGCGGGATTCGAGGTCCAGGTGGTCTCGGATCAGGTCCCACGTGGCATCCAGGAACGCTCGGTCGGTTTCAAAAGAGATGGCTGAACCTTTCAAGAACGGCACGATCGCACGCTGCACGAACAGACGGCGAACAGATGCCCTACACGTACTGCAACATTAGGCCCCGGGAACGCACCATGCTACCACACCCATCAAGCCGTCCAGAACGGTTCGGAATTCCCCGCCGCCGCGTTCAGAAGCGTGTTTTTCTCTAGAATCGCCCACCCATGACCGCCACGAGCACCCTCATCGACGAACTCAAGGCCCGCAACCTCTGCGCCCAGTCCACCGACGAGGCCGCCCTCGCGGAGCACCTCGCGGGCGGCCCCCGCAGGATCTACATCGGGTTCGACCCCACCGCGGACTCCCTCACCATCGGCAACCTCGTGCCCATGATGGTCCTCCGCCACTTCCAGCTCGCCGGCCACACGCCCGTCGTCCTCATGGGCGGCGGCACCGGCCTCATCGGCGACCCCTCCGGAAAAGACGCCGAGCGCCAGCTCCAGTCCGCCGAGCGCGTCCAGGCCAACGTCGAGTCCCAGCGCCGCATCTTCGAGGCGGTCCTCGACTTCGACGGACCCAACGCCGCCACCATCGTCAACAACGCCGACTGGCTCACGAAACTCACCTACATCGAGCTCCTCCGCGACGTCGGCAAGCACTTCTCCGTCAACGCCATGATCCAGAAGGACTCGGTCAAGACCCGCCTCGAATCCCGCGAGCAGGGCATCAGCTACACCGAGTTCAGCTACATGATCCTCCAGTCCTACGACTACCTCCACCTGAGCCGCGAGCGGGGCGTCACCGTCCAGGGCGGCGGGTCGGACCAGTGGGGCAACATCACCGCCGGCATCGAGCTCATCCGCAAGGCCAACGCCGCCGAGGGCGCGGGCGGCACACACGAAGCCCACGGCCTCGTCGCGCCGCTCATCACCAAGGCCGACGGCGGCAAGTTCGGCAAGTCCGAGGCCGGCGCCGTCTGGCTCACCGCCGAACGCACCTCGCCCTACGCCTTCTACCAGTTCTGGCTCAACACCTCGGACGCCGACGCCGAGAACTTCCTCCGCGTCTTCACGCTCATCCCGATCGACGAGATCGACCGCCTCCTCGAAGAGCACCGCGCCGCGCCGCAGAAGCGCCTGGCGCAGACGACGCTCGCCGAGCACGTCACCGCCATGCTCCACGGCGAGGCCGAGCGCGACCGCGCCGTCGCCGCCTCACGCGCCCTCTTCACCGGCGACGTCTCCGAACTCGACCCCGCGACCATCGCCCAGGTCTTCGCCGACGTCCCCTCCAGCGCGCACCAAAGATCGGACCTCGCCGGCGACGGGGCCCCCCTCCTCGACCTCCTCGTCGAGACCGGCCTCGCTCAGTCGAAACGCCAGGCCCGGGAGTTCCTTACCGCCGGCGCCGTCGCCGTCAACGGCAAGCCCGCGGGCCTCGATTCCGCCCTCACCGAGGCCGATCTGCTCCACGGCGCCACCGCCCTGATCCGACGCGGAAAAAAGGCGTGGCACGTCACCACCTGGTCCTGACGCGCCCCCCTTCCGATAACCGAGCCCGCGACCATCCCCGGCCCGAACCACGCCGCCGGGCGCGTTCACGCCGATCCGGCTGAACCACTCTCCCGAGGCAGTCGATAGGAAAAACCCGGCGCGGAGGTCATGCGCCGCTCGCGCTGTCCGTGTGGAGTGTCATGAGCCCGAGACCACGAAAAAACCCGGCCACCCAGGCCCTCGGGGTGGCCCTCATCCTCGGCGTCGTCCTGCTCGGGATCGCGAACGCCCTCTGGCCCTCCGCGCCCCTCGCGACCGCGTCGATCCTCGCCGTCGGCGCCGCGGGCTTCTACGGGCTCTACCGGCGCTGCCGCGTCGAGCGCGCCACACTCGCGCTCATCGACACCCTGAGCGACCGCGCCAACGCCGCACCCGCGCCCGTCCAGCTGCCCTGCGACGATTTCGGCCTCGCCGAACAGGTCAACACCCTGCTCGGCGCCATGCGCCGCGAGCAGGACCTGCTCATCGAGCGCGCCGAGCTCGCGCGACGGAGCTTCGAGAGCTCGGCCGAGGCCGTCTACTGGCTCGACGAATCGGGCGTCATCCTGGACGTGAACGCCGCCGCCTGCGCCGCCCACGGGCAGACCCAC
Source organism: Symbiodinium necroappetens (assembly GCA_905231915.1). Classification (NCBI taxonomy): domain Eukaryota; class Dinophyceae; order Suessiales; family Symbiodiniaceae; genus Symbiodinium; species Symbiodinium necroappetens. The sequence goes on from CAJNJA010005976.1 coordinate 8,095, forward strand.
GGCCAGCTCGTCGGCGCCACCGTCTTCGACATCGACCCCGAGATCACCCCCGAGCTCTGGTGCGAACGCTGGCAGCTCGGGCTCGCGGGCAAACTCGACCCCATCGAGACCACCCACACGAACGCCGACGGCGAGGAATTCCCCGTCCGCGTCTCCTGCTCGCACATCCAGCAGGCCGGCCGGACCGTCGTCTGCTGCTCCGTCCAGAACCTCAGCGACGAGCGCCGCATCCAGAACGCCATCCTTTCCATCGTCGGCGGGACGCCCTCTGACAAAAACTACTTCGACGAGCTCTGCGTCGCCCTCGCCGACGCGCTCGGCGTGAAGCACGCGCTCGTCGCCGAGACCGACGGCGACGAGATCGCCACCGTCCGCAGCTGGTGGGACGGCGAGCGGGTCAGCACCGGCATCACCTACGACCTCGCCGGGACCCCCTGCGAGCGGGCCCTCAACGACGATTTCTGCTTCTACCCGAGCGGAGCCCGGGTCCACTTCCCCGGGGACCCCTTGCTCGTCGAGCTCGGCATCGAGAGCTACGCCGGCATGCACCTCCGCGACAGCGCCGGACGCACCATCGGCATCCTCGTCGCCATGGACAACAAGCCCATGCGCAACGACGCCATCATCGAATCCCTCCTCCGGCTCTTCGGCGCCCGAGCCGCGGCGGAACTCCAGAGGCAGCGCACCGAACTCGAGCTCCTCGAGGCCCGCGACCGCGCCCGCCGTCTCGCCGCCGTCGCCGAGAGCACCGACAACACCGTCTTCGTCATGGACGCGAACAACCGCGTCTACTGGGTCAACCGCGCCTTCACCCAGGTCACCGGCTACACGCCCGAAGAGGTCACGGGAAAGACGCCCTTCGAGATCTTCCGAGGCCCCGAGACCGACGAGGACATCTTCGCGAACCTGAAGCGGCAGCTCGACACGCGCGAGCACATCCAGGCCGTCGTCAAGCTCCACAAGAAGGACGGGTCCGCATTCTGGTCCGAGATCAACGCCTCGCCGACCTTCGACGAAGCGGGCGAGTACACCGGGTACATCTCGATCGAACGCGACATCACCGACCAGCTCGAGCAGCGCAACCGGCTCGCCCGCGCCCAGGTCCGCGCCGAGACCGCCAACCGCGCCAAGAGCGAGTTCCTCGCCAACATGAGCCACGAGATCCGCACGCCCATGGCCGCCATCCTCGGCTACACCGAGCTCCTCGACGGCGACGCACCCATGGACCCGCGCCTCGCCAACGAGGCCGTCTCCATCATCCGACGCAACGGCGAGCACCTCCTCGCCATCGTCAACGACATCCTCGACCTCTCCAAGATCGAGGCCGGAAAGATGAGCGTCGAACGCGTCGAGTGCGACCCCTTCGACCTCATCCAGCAGGTCGTCACCCTCATGGACGTCCGCGCCGCCGGCAAGGGCATCCGGCTCCGCGTCGAGTGCGACGGCAAGATCCCCGCTCGTATCCGGACCGACCCCACGCGGTTCCGCCAGATCCTCGCCAACCTCGTCGGCAACGCCATCAAGTTCACCTCCAAGGGCGAGGTCGTCCTGACCATCGGCGTGGAGGCGAAGGACGAGAGCAGCGTCCTGCTCGACGTCCGCGTGCGCGACACCGGCATCGGCATCTCGCCCGAAGCGGCGGCGCGGCTCTTCAAGGCCTTCGAGCAGGCGGAGGTCTCCACCACGCGCAAGTTCGGCGGCACCGGCCTCGGCCTCGCCATCTCCAAGCAGCTCGTCGAGCTCATGGGCGGCGAGATCAGCCTCGAGAGCACCCCGGGCGTCGGCAGCACATTCCGTTTCACGGTGCGCATGGGCATCGGCACCGCCCGGCCCTCCGTCACCGCGGAGGACGCCGCGAGCGTCCTCGCCGGCAAGACCGTCCTCGCCATCGACGACAACGAGACCAACCTCAAGATCATCCGCACGATGCTGGGGCAGTGGGGGCTCCGCACGATCGGCGCGGAATCCGGCCAGAAGGCGCTCGCGATGCTGGACCGCGCCGCGAGCGCCGGCGAGCCGGTCTCGCTCGTCGTTTCCGACCTGCACATGCCGGAGATGGACGGCTTCGAGGTCGCCTCGCGCATCCGCGCCCACGCGGACTTCGGCTCGCTCCCCATCATGCTGCTCACCTCCTCCGCCACGTCCGGCGACCAGGCGGCGAGCGACCGCCTGGGCATCGCGGCTCGCCTCCTCAAGCCCGTCAAACAGTCGCTCCTGCTCGACAACATCATGCGCGTCCTCGGCGGGTCTCGGCAGGGGCGCACGAAGGCCGAGGCAACGCCCGATCGCCCCGAAGAACCCGCGCACAGGCTCGGCACGCTCACGGTCCTGCTCGCCGAGGACAACCCCGTGAATCAGAAGTTCGCGATCCGCGTGCTCGAGAACGCCGGGCACACCGTCACCGTCGCGCAGAACGGCGTGGAGGCACTGGAGAAGTCGGACGCCGATCCGTTCGACGTTATCCTGATGGACGTTCAGATGCCGGAGATGGACGGGCTCGACGCGACCCGCGCGATCCGCGAGCGCGAGCAGGGCTCGCCGGGCCGGATCCCGATCATCGCGATGACCGCGAACGCCATGTCCGGCGACAAGGAGATGTGCCTGGAGGCGGGGATGGACGGTTTCGTCCCGAAGCCCGTGAAACGGAGCGTGCTCTTCGCGGAGATCGCACGCGTGCTGAAGGAGCTCGGGCGTGGCTGAGACGTTCAACGAGGCAGAGCTGATGGACCAGGTCGACGGCGACGTCGAGTTCCTCGCCGACACCGTGGAGATGCTCACCGAGGACGGCCCCGAGCTGGTCCGCCAGCTCGGCGAGGCGCTGGACGCCGGCGACGCCGACTCAGTCGGCCGGATCGCGCACACTATCAAGGGCATGGTCTCGAATTTCTGCGCAAGCCAGGCGCAGTCGGTCGCCCTCGAACTCGAGCAGGCCGGCAAGAGCGGGGACCTCGGCGCCGCGCCGGCGATCTTCGATCGCCTCAGGGAGCAGCTCGACCGCCTCGCCGCCGAGCTCGCCGAATTCATCAGGGCCCGCTCCTGATGCGTGTGCTGATCGCCGAAGACGAGCGCATCACCCGCGCCACGCTCACCCGGTTCCTCGAGAAGGCGGGTCACGAGGTCGTCGCGGCGGAGAACGGGCGAGAGGCGTTGGAGCGCTTCGAGAGCGGCACGTTCGACATCGTTCTCACCGACTGGGAGATGCCCGAGCTCTCCGGCGTCGAGCTCATCCGCCGCATCCGCGAGCTGGACCGCCCGCAGTACGTCTACGTCATCATGCTCACGAGCCGGAGCGACAAGGGCGACATCGTCAACGGCATCGAGGCCGGCGCGGACGACTTCCTGAGTAAGCCCTTCGACCGCGAGGAGCTCCGCGTCCGCCTGCTCTCGGGCGAGCGCGTCGTCACCCTCGAGCGCCGCCTGAGCAAGCAGAACGACGAGCTCCGCAAGGCCGGCGAGCGCATGAGCAAGGACCTCCAGGCCGCCGCACGCGTCCAGCGGGCCATGCTCCCCAAGCGAGCGATCGAAACCCCGGAAGCGCGAACCCTGTTCGTCTACGTCCCCACCGACGAGCTCGCGGGCGACGGCCTCGGTTTCCACCTCGTCGGCGACCGCTACCTCGTTTCGTACGTCGTGGATGTCACCGGCCACGGCGTCCCCGCGGCCCTCCTCGCCGTCACCGCCATGCGCGCCCTCGCCCCGTCGGGCAACGGCCAACTCGCCGAGAACGGGGACGGGGCGCCGGATCCGGGGCGCGTTGTCACGGCGCTCAACAAGCAGTTCTGCGCGGGCGACAACGACGGCCGATTCCTCACCATGCTCCTCACCGTCCTCGACCTGAAGACCGGCGCGATGCGATTCTCCCGCGCCGGCCACCCGCTCCCCGTCGTCGTCCGCAAGGGCGAGACCATCGAGGTGAGCCAGACCGGCGGCCTCCCCCTCGGCATCATGGACGTGAAAGACTACCCCAGCGTCGAGATGCAGCTCGAGCCGGGCGACCGCGTCTACCTCTACTCCGACGGCATCCCCGAGCAGATGCGCGCCGGCGGCGGTGAGATGTACAACGACAAACGCGTTCGCGAGCTCCTCATCAGCTGCGCGGACGCCTGGGGTGATGAGATCGAGAAAAACACGGTCGACGAGCTCGCCGAATGGGCGGGCACGGACCAGTTCGACGACGACGTCTCCCTCGTCGCGATCGAGTGGGCGGGCCCCTGACGCTGAGACGCCCTCGCACACGACCATTCCCACAGAGAGATCATGAAAGGACGCCGAATTGTCATCGACCAACGTTGAACTCATCCGCGGCATGTACGAAGCGTTTGCCGCGGGGGATATCCCGGGCGTCCTCGGAGCCATGCACCCGGACATCGAGTGGCACGAGGCGGAGAACTTCCCCTACGCGGACGGGAACCCGTACCGAGGCCCGGACGCGGTTCTCGAGGGCGTCTTCGCCCGATGCGCGAGCGAGTGGGACGGCTTCGGCGTCGAGATCGACGAGCTGCTCGACGCCGGCGACACCGTCGTCGCCCTCGGACGCTACGCCGGCGTCTACAAGGAAACCGGTCGGAAGCAGAACCCGCAGATCGTGCACGTCTGGCGGATCAGGGACGGGAAGGTCGCGAAATTTCAGCAGCGCGTGGACACGCTCCACGTCGCGCGCGTCACCGGCGACGCGTAGCGAGCGCTCACCCCGGGACGTGCACGTACAGGGCCATGTGCCCGTGCGTGCGGAAGCCGATCCGCGTGTACACCGACGCGCCCATCTCGGACGCCTGCAGAATACCCGTCGTGTACCCGCGGTCCCAGGCGCGCCGGAGCGGCTCGGCCGTCAGGTGCGAACCCAGCCCCTTGCCGCGGTGCTCCGGGAGCGTGGCGACGGCGTAGACGCCCGGGAGTCCGTCGTGCTCGTACACGAGCGACGTCGCCACCATCCGCCCCTCGAACTCGACCGCGTAGTACGCCGTCTCGCCCAGAATCCCCGCCGCCTCCGCGCGATCGATCCCGAAGAGCGACCCCACCCCGAGCGGCAGCCCGTACCCCTCCGACACCGCGACCGACCACGCCGGGGCCTCCTCGGGCGTGACCCGTCGGAGCGAATACCCCTCTGGCAACGATGTCGATACGAGGGTGTCGGGCGTCACGGACATCGCCGGCATCCGCTCGGCGAGGACGTACCCGAGATCCGTCGCCGCGCCGACCTGCTCGGGCGTGCCCTCGTCCAGGAAGAGCACCGCGGACGGAAACGCCCCGTCCCGGAGCAGTTTCGCGTCGCGGGCGACGTCCGACGCGGACGCGTCGCGCGAGAAAATGGCCATGTTCCCGAACGGGTGCGGCTCTCCGGTGATGTACCGGAAGCAGCGGGGGGTGCTGTGCGTCTCCCCCGCGGTGAAGATGGTGCGGAAGAAGTGGTCGAGATGGTCGGCGATGGTGGTGGGGGAGACGGCGTTGGACGGAGTTGGCATGGGGATTCCTGGCAAAAAGGGTGACTCGACCGACGACCTTCAGCGTAATCGCGGCGGAATGGCCGTGTAAACATCTGTAATCAATTGGCTTATGACCTTGAGCCCGGGGTGTCGCGGGGTATTCTGCCAGGATGAGTGGAACGTCAATATCGAGGTGCAGGCGAACGTCGAGCATGCAATACATTGCATGGGCCATCGCGTTCTTCATCGCGGGCACTGCGTTTTCTGCGGTCATCAAAGTCCCGCAGGACTACCCGGAGATCGAGCATGCGGTTGCAGCGGCCGAGGACGGCGACACGATTTTGATCGCGCCGGGCATACACACGTACGGGGTCATCCAGTTCGAGGACAAATCACTCGTCTTCACGAGTACCAACCCCGATGATCCGGGAACCGTTGGCGACACTGTTCTCGACGGGGGCGGCTCAGCCTGGATTATTGCGAGGGGGTTCGCAGACAATAAAACAGAGCTTTCGTTTCGTGGGCTGGTCTTCCAGAACACGGGCATGCTGCTCCGTATTGAGTTGATGGACTTCGAGTTCATCGACTGTTTTTTTCGTGATTGTTCCCGCGGCTTAGTCGACGCCGAAACGTACAGCATTCTGAGTCCAAGCAGCGCGCGCTTTGTGCGATGCCATATGACCGGGATCGACTCAGAAACATTCGTTCCGATATTCATCGAGCGGTATAGCAAGATAGAATTCGATTCGTGCGAGATCATCGGCAATCCGTCGCCTGCGAACATGATCAATGTCATCGGTAGCTCCAGTGCCGGATGTTCCGTCACATTTCGGGATTGCCAATACCTCGACAATCAGGGCGGAGCAATCCATTCAGATGGCTTTGATGTAACCGTCGAACGCTGCAATTTTTCGAGGAACGAAGGGCACAACATCATCAACGGTTTCTGGGGGAAGCTCGAATGCAGGGACTCGATATTCCTGTCGAACCATGTGCGGTCTGCTGGTGCGATCGAGTGGTATTCCTTCGGGCCTGATAATGACATGCAGATAGAACGCTGCCGATTCATCGACAACCAGGCAACGCAATCGTACGGCCCTGTCGCAGGAGCCCTCGTTCTGTCCGGCGAAGGGAGCGTCTCTGCGTGCACTTTCAGCGGGAACTCGTCCTTCGGTGTTCCGGGCGATATCAGCGGCGGTGCTGTTGCTGTGGAGAGCCGGCGATTCGGGAACGGCCTCGTCCCCTTGCTTAAATTCTCTGACTGCATCTTCCGAGCGAACCGAATCCTTGGCGTCGGCGACGAAAACCTCTCCGCGGGTGCCGGTGTGTTCCGCAACGTTGGCGTGCAAGATTGCGATTTTGAAGGCAACCGCTCGCACTGGGCGGGCGGCGCTGTCTTCGATCAAACAGCGGTCCTCAACTGCCGCTTCACCGAGAACCAGGGCGCCCGCTCGATCCTCAATCTCCGGTCCCGGGGCTCGCTGACGAACTGCCTGATCGCGGACAATATCACTACGGCGGAGAACGGGACTGTCGTCCGCACAAGCACAGTCCCGGGGAACCCCGTGCCCACGCCGCTGATCAACTGCACGATCGCTGGGAATTCCTGCGACGCGACCGGCGCGTCGATTCACGGCGAGGCATCGTTGTGGCTGCACAACTCGATCGTCTGGGGCAACACACCGAACGCCATCGACATCCCCGAATTGACAACGCCGCCGAGTGTCTTCGAGCACTGCCTCGTCCAGGACGGCGTGCCCGACCACTCCGGTGCGTTTGTCAGCGCGCCGATCGACGAAGACCCACTCTTCGTCGACGCCGACGCCGGCGATTACAGGCTCTCGCCCGGCTCGCCCGCGATCGACTCCGGCGCGCGCGCCGCCCTTCTGGGCGAGATCGAGACCGACCTCGACGCCGCCCCCCGTTTCCACGACGACCCCGGGAGCGAGAACATCGAGCCCGCCGAGATCAACGACACGGGCGTCGGGCACGTGGATCACCTCCCGCTGGGTACGAACCCGGAGCCCGCGCCGAGCGTCCGCGTCCCGCACTACACCACACCCCCCGATTTCGTCCCCGGAATCGGCGAAACGCGGGCGATCGACCGCGGCGCGTACGAGTTCCAGGGGCAGACGACTCTCTGCGCCGGCGACTGCGACCGCTCGGGCACGGTGGACTTCGACGATCTGGTCTCGATCCTTCTCCGCCTGGGTGACGAGACCGCGGGCGATTGCGACGCGGACTGGTCGGGGAAAATCGACTTCGGAGACCTCGCGGCGGCGCTCTCTCGGGCCGGGGCGTGCCCGTAAGGGCCGGCTCGGTCTGCCTCCGCCGCCGCGTTTACGCCCTGGCCTGCTTCGCGCGGGCTTTGCCGCCCTTGCCGCCGCCACCGGACCGGCGCGATGACCGCTTCCGCCGGTTCGACGGCTTCCGTCCGCCGCCGGACTGCGGGTTGGGCTTGCGACCGCCGCCGCCACGTCGATGGCGGGGCTTTGCGCGCTCTTCCGCGGGAATGCCCAGCGAGTCCGGCAACTCGGCCGTCGCGATCTCCTCGTCGAGCAGACGCTCGATATCCCGGAGCAAGCGGCGCTCGTCGCGGGAGCAGAACGCGACCGCAAGACCCGTCGCGCCCGCCCGGCCCGTGCGGCCGATGCGGTGGACGTACGCCTCGGGCTCGTTGGGCAGGTCGAAGTTGAACACGTGCGTGATGCCGTCGACGTCCAGCCCGCGGGCGGCGACGTCCGTCGCCACCAGCACCGGGCAGCGGCCCGAGCGGAAGTCGTTGAGCGCGCGGTTGCGCTGATTCTGCGACTTGTTCCCGTGGATCGCCGCGCCCTCCAGGCCCTCGCGGCCGAGGAACTTCACGAGCCGATCCGCCCCGTGCTTCGTCCGCGTGAACACGACCGCCCGCTCCACGCCCGGATCACCGAGCAGGTGCGCGAGCAGCTTCGGCTTGTGCTCCTGCGCGAGCAGGTAGAGCGACTGCTCGATGCTCGGCGCCGCGGCGACGTCGGGCGTGACCGAGACCCGCACCGGGTCGCGCAAAAGCGAGTTCGCGAGGGCCACGATGCTCTCGGGCATCGTCGCGGAGAAGAGCAAGGTCTGGCGAGACGCGGGGATCTCGGAGGCGATCTGGCGGATCGGCTTGATGAACCCCATGTCCAGCATCCGGTCCGCCTCGTCGAGCACGAGCGTCTCGACGCACGAAAGATCGATGTACCCCTGCTCCATGAGGTCCTGAAGGCGGCCCGGCGTCGCGATGAGCACGTCGATCCCGGCCCGCAAGCGGCGGACCTGGTGGTACTGGCTCACGCCCCCGTAGATCACCGTCTGGCGGACGCCCGTGCCGGCGCCGTACGTCTTGATGCTCTGCTCGATTTGCCCCGCCAACTCGCGGGTGGGGGAGAGGATGAGGACCGCGGGGCAGCCGCCCGGGCGCCGACGCGAGCCGGACTTGTTCGCCTTCGCCCGGTGGAGTTGTTCGATGATCGGCAGCGAGAACGCGGCCGTCTTGCCCGTGCCGGTCTGGGCGCAGGCGAGGATGTCCCGCCCGTCGAGCACGACGGGGATGGACTGGGCCTGGATTGGCGTCGGCGTGTCGTAGCCCTCGCTGGCGATGGCGTCGAGGATGGGGCGGGAGAGGCGCATGTCTGAGAACGTCGTCAAGGCAGAGACTCCGTGCGACGGCGCGCACGATAAACGTCGCGCCGCCTGGGGACGGGTGATGCCGATCCGGGACCAATATGTGATTGGAACGGGGAAGCCGGCTGGGTGAGCGCCCCGCGGGTACGTCGCGGGGGCCGCCAGCAGATCCTGTGTCAGTCGTCAGGCCTCCGGGAATCGGAGCGACGGGACGGGAAGGTCAACCGGCTGAGTGGGGGGATTGTAGGGGGGATGGGTGAGGCGTGCTCGGAGAATCAATCCGGAACTCCCGCCGGCGCGAGAACACAGCCAAAGGCATGATTAAGGAATCGGAAACGGACCGGCCGGTCCGGGGCGCATCAGAGTGAGCGCGGCACGCTTCCGGAACCGGATCGAAGCCAGTAGAACCGCCTCAACGCCCAGGGACGGGACGCCCGGGCGTCCACGGCACACCGGCTTCGTCGAGACGGCGTTCCAGACTCGGCAGTTCGGTCACCACCAGCCGGTCGAGGTCCTCTTTCAGCTCGGCGAGCTTCGCCCGGGCGACCCCGAACGACTCAAGATGCGTCGGGGTCGGCCCGTGGAGGGAGTACTGCGTCCCGATCTGCACCGCGTTGAGCCGCTGCGAGATCGACACGGGGCCCTGGTCGTTGGCCATGCCACGCCTCGCGTTGCCGTCGAGTTGCTGCTGCAGATCGGCGACGCGCCTGAGCATGTCCCGGGTTTCCGCGCCGAGTTGCGGCGTGTCGACCGTGGAGCGGTCGAGCGTCTGCCGAATGGCGACGAGCCGGCGATCGGTCTCACGCAGGACGCTCCGAGCGCCGGCCGCGCCACGCTGCGTTTCCTCGAATTCCCGGTAGAACCGGTCCAGCTCTTCCGGTTCGGCGCCCGCGAGCGTCCCGCCCTCCCGGAGCGGGACGACCTCGAACCGCTGCGATGCGCCGCTCTCGATCAGCTCGCCGTCGACGCGTGTCGCCAGGGTCACGGTGTACGTGCCCGGGGCCACGAGCAGGCCGTCGTCCGGATCACGCGTATCGAAGATGTTGTCCTCCGATTCGCCGGGCGTCCACGGGTTGGTCGAGGGCGTCGTCAGGCTCCAGCTCACGCGGTGGATGCCCTTCTCCGTCGGCCCGGTAAGACGCCGGACCACATTCCCCTCGTTGTCGCGCACGATCAGCACAACGGCGGGGTCCTCTTCGAGTTCCTCCTCGCGGAGCGCGTCCCAGCCCGGCGTGGGCGTGTCGCCCCCCTTCTCGGCGATCTCTTGCTCACGCTCCGTGCGCCGGTCCTTGCGCGTCTTGAGCGATTCCTTGAGGGAGTACGTGAACGTCGCGCCGAAGGGCGGGTTCGGGGCGATGAAGTACGCGTCGCCCTGCGAGGCCTTCGTGCCGTAGCCGAGCGTCCGACGCGGGACGTACCACCACGCGTCGCGGACCGGGAAGAGCCCGGCGTCCTGCTCGAGCGTTTGTTCTGACACGTGACGCAGCGCGGAATAGTCGTCGAGGATGTAGATCCCGCGACCGAACGTCGCGCCGACGAGGTCGTTCTCGCGCGTCTGGATCGCGAGGTCCCGGAACGGGATGTTCGGCACACCGCCGGTCAGCTCGATCCAGTTGCCGCCGCCGTTCACGGAGAAGAACACGCCGAATTCCGTGCCCAGGAAGAGCAGCTCGGGGTCGACGTGGTCCTGCACGAGACGCCAGACGAGGTGGCGGTCGGGCAGGTCGCCGCGGATCGAGGCCCACGTGCGCCCGCGGTCGGTGCTCTTGAAGACGTACGGCGTGAAATCGCCGGCCTTGTGGTTGTCGACGCAGACGTACACCGTGTCGGCGTCGTGCAGATCGGCCTTGATGTCGTTCACGAAGAAGAAATCGGGGACGCCCGGGAGCGGGCCCGCCTCCCGCCAGTTCTCCCCGCCGTCCTCGGTCACGTGGATGAGCCCGTCGTCCGTCCCGGCGTACATCAGCCCGCTCTGCCTCGGCGACTCCGAGATGTTGGCGATCGTGCTGAACTTGGACATCGCGTACAGGTCCCAGATGGCGTCGAAGCTCTGGACGCGGTCCATCATGGGTTGCGTCAGGCGGTCGATGTTGCGCGTAAGGTCGCCGCTGATGGGCGTCCAGGAGTCGCCCCGGTCGTCGCTCCGCCAGACGCGCTGGCTGGCGACGTAGATCCGCGCGGGGTCGTGGGGGCTGATGAGAATCGGCGCGTCCCAGTTGAATCGCTCGGTGGCCTCGCCCTCGCGCGGCTGGGGCTGGATGTACACGATCTCGCCGGTCTTGCGGTCGTGGCGCACCGTGTTCCCTTGCTGCCACTGCGAGTAGATGATGTCCGGGTTCGAGGGGTCGATCGCCGGCTGGTGGCCGTCGCCGAAGACGGTGATCATCCAGTCCGAATTGCGAATGCCGAACGCGTCGTCCGTGCGCGACGGGCCGTACTGCGTCGCGTTGTCCTGCGTGCCGCCGACGACGTTGTAGAACGGCTCGTCATAGTCCACCGCGACCTTGTAGAACTGCGTGACGGGCAGGTTCGAGACGAATTTCCATGTCTCGCCAAGGTCCCAACTCTCGTACAGCCCGCCGTCGGTGCCCGAGAGCAGGTAGTCGGGGTCGTCAGGATTGAAGGCCAGGGCGTGGTTGTCGGGGTGCTTGTGCGCACCGAGGATGCGGCGGAAATTCTCCCCGCCGTCCTCCGTGACGTGCAGGAACACGTCCATCTGGTACACGCGGTCAAATTGGTGCGGAGAGGCGAAGATCTCCTGGTAGTAGTGGGGGCCCGTGCCGCCCGAGAGGTAGTCGCTCCGCTTCGTCCACGACTCGCCGCCGTCCGTGCTGCGGTAGAACCCGCCCTCGCGGTGCGCGAGCTCGACCGTGGCGTAGACGACGTCCGGGTCGATCGGCGACACGGCCACGCCGATCTTGCCCATGTCCTCGTCCGGGAGCCCGTTGGTCAGCTCGCGCCAGGTCTCGCCGCCGTCGGTCGACTTGTGGATCCCGCTCTCCGGGCCGCCGTTGATCAGCGCCGCGACCGTGCGGTAGCGCTGGTGCGTCACGGCGTACATCACGTCGGGATCGCGCGGATCGAGGTGGACCTCGTTCACGCCCGTGTACTCGCCCCCGCCGAGCACCTTTTCCCAGCTCGCGCCGCCGTCCGTCGTTTTGTACAGGCCGCGGTCGCCCCCGGGGGACCAGAGCGGGCCCTCGCACGCGACGAAGACCGTGTCCGAGTCGCGCGGGTCCACCGCGATCATCCCGATGTGCTCGGATTCACCAAGCCCGAGGTTCTCCCACGTCGCGCCGCCGTCGCGGCTGCGGTACACGCCGTCGCCGAAGCCGACGTGGCGCCCGCTCACGTCCTCGCCGCTCCCGACCCAGACGGTGTCGGGGCGGCTCGGGTCGAGCGTCACGCAGCCGATGGAGTACGAGCCCTGATCGTCGAAGATCGGCGTCCAGGTGGTGCCCGCGTTGGTCGTCTTCCAGAGGTTGCCGCTGCCGACCGCGACGTACCACGTGCTCGAATCTTCGGGGTGGATCACGATGTCCGCGACGCGGCCCGACATGAACGCCGGGCCGATCGACCGGAACTCGAGGCCGGCGAAGGTCTCGGCGCTCATCAGCGGGGCCGGCGCCTCGTCGTGGCCGTCCGCCAGCGCGACCGGGGAGAGGCCGGCCGCGACGATCATCGCGAACGAGGCGGCGGTACGGGAGCAACGTCGGGTCGTGCGGTTCATGGTCGTCTCGTTTCCGATGGGGATGTCCGAGGCCCCCCGCGAACGGGAGGACGCGTCGCCAAAGGTACACGATCTCAGCGCAGAATCGCGCACAAAGCGGGCACGCCGTACGCCATCGATCAGGCCGATTTCAGCCGGATCCGCTCAGACCTTGCACCGCCCCGACTCGCACGCCGGTCGCCCCGTGAGGCGCAGCCGGTGCTTCGCGAAGAGCCGGTAGGCGAAATCGAACACCGGCCGCAGCACCGGCCACCCCGTCGGCGCCCAGAGCCACCCCCAGCCAACCGCGTCGTACGCGCGCCGAAAAACCTCCATCCCCGTCACGGCCTCGCCGTTCGGGCCGAGCCCGTGGATCTCGCCCATCGCCACCTCGTACGCCACGCCTGTCTCGGTCTCGTCGTACTCGGGCGACGCGATATCGATCAGGCGCAGACGCCCGCGCCCCTTATCCAGGCGCTCGAGGAACCGCCCCTCAACGCGGCAAAGGGGGCAGTCGTGGTCGATGAGGATGGTGAAGGTGGGGGTGGGCACGGGGGAGTATTCGCGAATGATGCGGGATGGATTCGGTGGCGGTCAGGCGACTCCGGGCGTCTTCCCGGACGGGCCCGACCGCTCCCGAAGGTGACGGCTAAGATCACCCGAACTCCACCCGTCCGGAGCCGTCCGCTCCCGCGACGACCCAGAGGAAAGACCAGACACCATGGACCGACGCACATTCTGCCAGACCGCGCTCGCGGCCGGCGTCACCGTCGCCGCCGCGAGCCGACGGGGATTCGCCCAGGCCCCCCAGGCCGACGGCGCGGGCGACGCGCCCGCCCTCTTCACGCCCCTCACGCTCCGGGGCGTCACCCTGCGCAACCGGATCGCCATGTCCCCCATGTGCCAGTACTCGAGCGAGGACGGCTTCGCGAACGAGTGGCACCTCGCCCACCACGCCTCCCGCGCCCTCGGCGGGGCCGGGCTGCTCATCGCCGAGGCCACCGGCGTCGTGCCGGAGGGACGCATCACGCCCAGCTGCCTCGGCATCTGGAAGGACGAGCACGTCCCCGCGCTCCGCCGCGTGACGGACTTCGTCCGCGAGCACGGCGCGGTCCCCGGCATCCAGCTCGCGCACGCCGGGGTGAAGGCCTCGCGCTACGGCCCCTTCGACCGCGTCCGCAACGGCTACGTCCCGATCGAGCAGGGCGGCTGGATGCCCGTCGGACCCACGGCAAAGCGCTACCGCGACGACGGCCCCGTCCCCCACGAACTCACCGCGAAAGAGATCCGCGCCGTCACCGCCTCCTTCGCCGACGCGGCCCAGCGCTCGATCGACGCGGGCTTCCAGGTCGTCGAGCTCCACTTCGCCCACGGCTACCTGGGCCACAGCTTCCTCTCGCCCCTTATGAATGAGCGGACGGACGACTACGGCGGCCCCTTCGAGAACCGCGTGCGGTTCCTCCTCGAGACGACCCGGGCCGTGCGGAGCGTGCTGCCCGAGGACGCCCCGCTCTTCGTGCGCCTCTCGTGCACCGACTGGGTCGAGGGCGGCTGGAGCATCGAGGATTCGGTGCGGGCGTCGCGCCTGCTCAAAGAGGAAGGCGTGGACCTCGTCGACTGCTCCACCGGCGGGGCGACGCGGAACGCGAGCATCCCGGTCGGCCCGGACTACCAGGTCCCCTTCGCCGAGCGGATCCGACGCGAGGCCGGCATCCCGACGGGCGCCGTGGGCCTCATCACCGAGCCCGCGCAGGCGAACGCGATCATCGAGGACGGCCGCGCGGACCTGGTCCTGCTGGGCCGCCAGCTCCTCCGCGAGCCGCACTGGCCGGCGAGGGCGTGGGTGGAGTTGAACGGCGAGGCGCCTTCGCCGATTTCGCCGAGGTATGGGTATGTTTTGGGGGAGATGCGTGGGGGGTGAGGGGGAGTGGCAAGCGTCGTCTGAGCGGGGACAGCGTGCCAACGTCACCTGTACGGCGCGAAGCCGGGGGCGGGTGATGGCGATCCGTGACCAATTCGAATTGGAGCAGGGGAAGCCGGCCGGGTGAGCACACTTGCGGCTCCGTCGCGGGGGCCGCCAGCAGATCCTTTGGGCCGTCAGTGATCCCGGAGAGGGGATTGGTGGCGCGGGGAGGTTAACCGGCTTGTGCTGGGGGGGAGGGTGCGCTGGGGGGGTTTTTCCAGCTCACCGGTGATGGTAGGGAACCAGCAGGAGTACGTTTCCGTCCTGCGCAGCCGCGAGTGCGCTTACTTGGGGGGCGAGTAGATACTGCAATCTGTAGACTTACAATCCGAACGCGAGCCTGATCCCGCTCTCCCCGCAAACCCTCAACGGATACGGCATGCCCGCACCAGAATCGATTACTCGACTCACCAAGCAGTTTCACGAGCACATCGACGCTTACAAGCGGGGTAACTACAACGAGACGCAGCTTCGACGCGAATTTCTCGATCCGTTCTTTGGGGCGTTGGGCTGGGACATTTTCAATGAACAGGGCTATGCGGGCGATTACAAGGATGTCGTCCACGAGGCCGCCTTGAAAATCGGCGGCACAACCAAAGCCCCAGACTACTCGTTTCGCATTGGCGGTCAACGCAAGTTCTTCGTCGAGGCCAAGAAGCCCTCGGTCGATGTCAAGGGCGACCCGCACCCGGCGTACCAACTGCGCCGATACGCATGGACGGCTCAACTCCCGCTCTCGATCCTGACCGACTTCGAAGAGTTTGCCGTCTACGACTGTCGGATTAAGCCAACACCGCGTGACAAAGCATCAACGGCCCGCATCCTCTACATGACGTTCGAGGAGTACGAAAAGCGCTGGGGTGAAATAGAGGGCGTCTTCTCCAAGTCCGCCATCCTAAAGGGGGCTTTCGACAAGTACGCCTCGAAGAAGACACGCAAGCGTGGCACCGCCGAGCCCGACGATGAGTTCCTCAAACTCCTCGAAGACTGGCGATCCGCGCTGGCGCAGAACATCGCCCGAAACAACAGACTGACAGTCCGCCAGATCAACCATGCGGTGCAGCTTGTCATTGACCGTATTGTCTTCCTCCGCATTTGTGAGGACCGGGGCGTCGAAATAGCAGGCACGCTCAAGGATCTGCTCAATGGCCCCAAGATCTACGAGCGCCTCCTGGAGCGTTTCCGGCTCGCCGACGCCAAGTACAACTCGGGTCTTTTTCATTTCGAAAAAGAGACTGGGCGCGAGCCGCCCGACACGCTGACTCCCTCGCTCGTGGTTGGCGACAAAGTCCTCAGTGACATCATCGGAAACCTCTACTATCCAGAGAGTCCGTACGAGCTCTCCGTCCTCCCTGCCGACATCCTTGGTCATATCTACGAGCGTTTCCTCGGAAGCGTCATCACGCTTAGTTCCACGGGAAAGTCCGCGAAGATCGAGGAGAAGCCCGAGGTCCGCAAGGCCGGCGGCGTCTACTACACGCCGACTTACATCGTGGACTATATCGTCGAGCACACGGTGGGCGAACTGCTCAAGGACCGCACACTCGAACTCAAGGGGCGCGGCAAGGCCCGCGGCCCGGTGATGAATAAACCGCTTCGCGTACTCGACCCCGCCTGTGGCTCAGGATCCTTCCTTCTCGGTGCCTACGACCATTTGCTCGAATGGCATCTGCGCTACTACACCGAGAACGACCCCGAGTCGTGGGCGAAGCTCGGTACCCCGCCGATCGCACGGCAAGCGATACCAGATGAGAGGGCGACGCACGGCGACTACAAGCTGACCACGCACGAGAAAAAGCGCATCCTCACCGACCACATCTTCGGCGTTGATATCGATGCGCAGGCGGTCGAGGTCACCAAGTTGAGCCTGCTGCTCAAGGTGCTCGAAGGCGAGAACGAGGAGACACTCCAGCCGCTGCTATTCGCGAAGGAACGGGCATTGCCCGACCTGTCGGACAACATTCGTTGCGGCAACTCGCTCATCGGGAGCGACTTCTACTCGGGCCAGCAGGGCACGATGTTTGACGAGGAGGAGCAATACCGGATCAACGCGTTCGACTGGGACGTGGCATTTAGAGAGATTATGGAGAGTGGCGGGTTCGAGGCGGTGATTGGGAATCCGCCGTACGTGCTATTGCAGATTCTGAACCAGCCAGATGTGTTTGCACACCTCAGCCAGAAGTACTCTGCAGCTCGGTACAAGATTGACACCTACCACATATTCATTGAGCATGGCCTACGCCTGCTTGGGTCCAAAGGTCGGTTTGGATTCATTACTCCGAACACTTTTTTACGGAACAAGCACGCGCATGAGTTACGGAAGCAAATTCTGGATCTGAGTACTCCATTAGTCTTGCGACTGTTCTTCTATCCAGTCTTCAAGGGCGCATCCGTCGACACCCTGGTGCTGATTTGCTCGGGGGGTGCGAGCGAAGCCGGGGATATGACTACCATCGTCGAGTCACGGGTATCCGACTCGCTGGGCGAGACTCGGCAGCAACCGATTGGTGAGTGGCTTGGGCACGACAAGAATGAGTTTGGAACGGGTAGCAACAGTCAGCAGCAGTCCATTCTTGAGAAAATCGATGGTTGCAGTGAGCCACTCGGCTCGTTCGCCACTGCCTACTTCGGTATCCAAACACGCGATCGAACTCGCTATGTCGCCCAGGAGCCGGTTGCTGATCACTTCGTGCCCGTAATTGACGGAGTACATATCAATCGATACCGACTCTCCCCACACGAAGAGTGGTTCGACTATCGAGAGGAGGCGATCAAGAGTGGAGGGAAGAGAGTTGTCTACGAGCAGGATCGCATTTGTGTTCGCCAGATTGGTGCATACCCCATTGGAACCCTCGTGCCAGCGGGGTTGTACAGTCTGAATACGATGTACAGCATCTTCTTCACGAAAGAAGTTGGATATCGCTACCTCTACCTGCTCGGCATTATATGCTCGAAGCTGATGCGATGGATTTGGCTCCAGCGATTCTATGACCAAAAGCGCACTTTTCCGAAGATAAAAAAGGCTGCGCTACTAGGCGTCCCCATTCGTCAGTTGGACTTCGATGTCAAGGATCAGGTGTCCATGCACGACCGCATGGTCAAACTCGTCAAATCCATGCTCGACATGAACGCACGCCTCCATGGCGAGGGCGGTGAAAAACTCACCCCTCAGGAGCGACGTGTCCTCGAGAGCCGCATCGCTTATACTGACCGCGAGATCGACCGGCTCGTGTACGACCTATACGGCCTTACCGATGAGGAGATTGCTGCCATTGAGGAGGCCACATCGACATAAGAGAACTTAAACTATGCTCTGTGTCGTCGCTTTTTCAAGCTCAATCTATGTGCTGCCGCGTTCGAATTAGCGGCCATACGTGGCTCTTTCTAAGCTGGCGAACTCTTCAGGCTCCTACGAATCGCAGAGGTGACAAAGTAGCTGACGCCATGCGAAACGGGCACGAAAAAAGGGACCCGCAATTCTTTGCAAGTCCCTGTCGCGATTGAAATAGCGGGGGCCGGATTTGAACCGACGACCTCCGGGTTATGAGCCCGACGAGCTACCAGACTGCTCTACCCCGCAATCAGTGTTCGATTACGAACGGAGAACTGTACCGTCGCCCCCTCCTCCCGTCAAACCGCCCGCGGACCGGATATGGGAGCGGGGGGTTGGGGTACAGTCACCGCTTCCTGACGCGCGGGGCGGGATGTGCCGCGGGTTGGGGACAGGAGACCTCGCCATGTCGAAGCTGTTGCGCTTGTCCGCGTCCGCACTCGTGCTCGTGGGGGGCCTGCTCGGGGCGTCCTCGCTCGCCCTCGCCGATCACCACTCGCCCCGGGCCGAGACGGACCCCGCGTTCGCGTCGCTCGAGTGGCGGTGCATCGGCCCCGCCCGCGGCGGGCGCGTCCAGGCGGTCTCGGGCGTCGTGGGGGACCCGGACACCTACTACATGGGCGCCACGGGCGGCGGCGTCTGGAAGACCACCAACCGCGGCGTCTCCTGGTCGAACATCACCGACGGCTTCATCGCCACCGGCTCCGTGGGCGACATCGCCGTCGCGGAGGCGGACGAGAACGTCGTGTATCTGGGCATGGGCGAGGCGGACATCCGCGGCAACTTCTCCCACGGCGACGGCGTATACCGATCGACGGACGCCGGGAAGACCTGGACGCACGCCGGCCTCGCGGACACCCGCCAGATCGGGCGGGTCGCGGTCCACCCGAAGGACCCGGACACGGTCTTCGTCGCGGCCCTGGGGCACGTCTTCGGGCCCAACGAGGAGCGGGGGGTGTTCAAATCGACGGACGGCGGCGAAACGTGGCGCAAGGTTCTGTACATCGATGACCGGACGGGGGCGATCGACGTGGCGTTCGACCCGAACAACCCGCGGGTGCTCTTCGCGGGGATGTGGCAGGTCTCGCGCACGCCGTGGTCGATGGACTCGGGCGGCGAGGGGAGCGGCCTGTACCGCTCGCAAGACGGCGGCGAGACGTGGGACGAGCTGACCGAGGGGCTGCCGGAGGGCATCAAGGGCAAGATCGGCGTGAGCCCGTCCGCGGCGCAGCGCGACCTGGTGTACGCGATCGTCGAGGCGGAGGACGGCGGCGTCTTCCGCTCGACGGACGGCGGGGATTCGTGGTCGCGCGTCAACGAAGACCGCAATCTGCGCCAGCGGGCGTGGTACTACTCCCACATCATCGCGGACCCGAACGACGCCGAGACCGTGTACGTGATGAACGTGCGGTACCACAAGTCGACGGACGGCGGGAAGACCTTCAAGTCCATCCGCGTCCCGCACGCCGACAACCACGACCTGTGGATCGACCCGCTCGACTCCGAGCGCATCATCAACGCCAACGACGGCGGGGCGAACATCTCCTTCGACGGCGGCGCGACGTGGTCCACCCAGACCAACCAGCCCACCGCCCAGTTCTACCGCGTCGAAGTGGACAACAGCTTCCCGTACCGCGTCTACGCCGGGCAGCAGGACAACTCCACGGCGAGTGTCTCCTCCCGGGCGCGCGAATTCGGGAATTGGCAGCGCGATTTGTATGCCGTGGGCGGGTGCGAGTGTGGCTACGTCGCGGTGAACCCGGAGAACCCGGACATCGTCTACGCCGGGTGCTACGGCGGGTACCTCACGCGCTACGACCACTCGACGGGCGAGTCGCGGAACATCTCCGTGTGGCCCGAGGTGCCCATGGGCGACGGCCCGGCGGACCTGCAGCACCGCTTCCAGTGGACCTTCCCGATCGTCATCTCGCCTCATGATCCCGACAAGGTGTACGTCGGTGGGGAGCGCGTTTTCCAGTCAACCAACGGCGGGGCGTCGTGGCAGGCGATCTCCCCCGACCTCACGACGAACGACAAGGACAAGCAGCAGTCCAGCGGCGGCCCGATCACGAAGGACAACACCTCCGTTGAGTACTACTGCACCGTCTTCACGATCGCGGAGTCCCCGATCGAACCGGGCGTGATCTGGGCGGGCTCGGACGACGGGCTCATCCACGTGACGAGCAGCGGAGGGGGGGAATGGCGGAACGTCACGCCCGAGGGCATGGGCGACTGGCCCATGATCTCGATCGTCGAGCCCTCCTGGCACGACGCGGACACGGCCTACGCCGCGGTGACGCGGTACAAGATGAACGACTTCGCGCCGTACATCTACAAGACGACCAATCGCGGGCGGTCGTGGGAGCTGATCGTGGACGGGATCGGCGGGGAGGACTTCGTGCGATCCGTGCGCGAGGACCCGGAAGTCCCCGGCCTGCTCTACGCGGGGACGGAGACGGGGGTGTACGTCTCGATGAACGACGGCGCGAGCTGGAAGCCCTTCCGCGCGACGGTCGCGGGGAGCGACGGCGAGGACCGGCTCCCGCACGTCCCGGTGACGGACCTGAAGGTGAAGGGCGACGACCTGGTGATCTCCACGCAGGGCCGCTCGTTCTGGATCATGGACGACCTCGCCCCCCTGCGCCAGATGGCGCGGGGAGGCTCAGCGGATGGCAACCGCCTCTTCGCCCCGGCCCCGGCGCACCGCGAGCGGTGGGACCGCGTGCGCGTGCACTTCAACCTCGACGCGACGCCGGAGGACGAGGTTCGTCTGGCGTTCTACGACGCGAGCGGGGAGGAGATCCGCGCGTACAAGGTCGAAGTCGAGGCCGAGGATGAGGAGGCCGACCAGGAAGAAGAGGCTGAAGAGTCGACAGAAGACGAGGGCGAGGGCGACGACGAAGAGGGCGAAGACCGCGACGAGCCGAAGGACTCGTTGAAGGCGAAGCCCGGGATGAACCTCTTCGCGTGGAACATGCGCCACGCGGACCCGGTGAAGGTTCCCGGCGCGGTCGGCTGGCCGTCACCCCCGCCCGGCCCGCGCGTGCCGCCCGGCGCGTACGAAGTGGAGCTGCGCGTGAACGACTGGTCTGTGCGCCAACCCGTGACGGTCCTCGCCGACCCGCGCTACGACACCCCGCAGTCGGACTACGACGCGCAGTACGCGATGCTCCTGGACGTTCACGAAACGCTCAGTTCGGCGCACAAAGCGGTGAACACCATCCGCGCCGTGCGCAAGCAGGTGGACACCGTCATGGCCAACGCGAAGACCGCGGGCCTCGACGGCGAGCTGAAGGATGCGGCGAAGGCGCTGAAGGACGAGCTGAAGGCGATCGAGGACGAGATCATCCAGTCCAAAAGCAAGTCCCCCCAGGACCCGCTCAACTACCCGGTGAAGCTGAACGACAAGATCGGCGCGATCGCGAACACGATCGACGGCGACCATGCCCCGACGGAGCAGTCGCGTGAGGTCTTCGCGATGCTCAAGTCCGCCCTGCAGACCCAGCTCGAGAAGCTGGAGGTCGTGATGCGGGAGGACGTGCCGACGTTCAACGCGCTGGTGCGTGAGGTGGACGTGCCGGTGATCGTGGTGGAGGACGAGGAATAGCCCCGGGCGTCTTGCCGGGGGGGCGGGGTTGATCTACCCTTGCGTTCCTTTGGTTTCTGCGCGCTGAAATCACCCAAACGATCCCCAATCAACCGCACGAGGAAGACCCCATGTCCACGTCCGCCGCGCCCGCTTCGTCCGCTTCCGCCGCCTCCGGCGCCCTGATCCCCGTGACCGTCGCCCGGGGCGACGGCATCGGCCCGGAGATCATGGACGCGACCCTCCGGATCCTCGAGGCGGCGGACGCCGGGCTCGAGATCAACGAGATCGAGATCGGCGAGCAGGTGTACCTCTCGGGCGAGACCTCGGGCATCAAGTCGAGCGCGTGGGACACCCTCCGCAAGACGGGCGTCTTCCTCAAGGCGCCGATCACCACCCCCTCGGGCGGCGGGTACAAGTCCCTCAACGTGACGACCCGCAAGACGCTGGGGCTTTACGCCAACATCCGCCCGTGCGTCTCGTACATGCCATTCATCGACTCGAAGTTCCCGGGGATGGACGTCGTGATCGTCCGCGAGAACGAGGAGGACACCTACGCGGGCATCGAGCACCAGCAGACCAACGAGGTCAGCCAGTGCCTCAAGCTCATCTCCCGCCCGGGCTGCGAGAAGATCTGCCGCTACGCGTTCGAGTACGCGAAGGCCCACGGCCGCAAGCGCGTGACCTGCATGGTGAAGGACAACATCATGAAGATCACCGACGGCATGTTCCGCGCGGCGTTCCTCGAGGTGGCGAAGGAGTACCCGGACATCCAGACGGACGTGATGATCATCGACATCGGCGCCGCGCGTCTCGCGGATCAGCCGAACTCGTTCGACGTGATCGTCACCCTCAACCTCTACGGCGACGTGATCTCGGACATCGGCGCCGAGATCGCCGGCTCGGTCGGCCTCGCGGGCACCGCCAACCTGGGCGAGACGTGCGCGATGTTCGAGGCGATCCACGGCTCGGCGCCGGACATCGCGGGCAAGGACCTGGCGAACCCGTCGGGCCTGCTCCTCGCGGCCGTGCAGATGCTCGTGCACGTGGGACGCACCGAGGCGGCGGAGAAGGTGCACAACGCCTGGTACAAGACGATCGAGGACGGGATCCACACCGGCGATATCTATACCGAGGGCCAGAGCACGAAGAAGGTCGGCACGACGGCCTTCGGCGACGCGGTGATCGAGCGCCTTGGCCAGAAGCCCTCGAAATTCCCGCCCGCGTCGTACGCGAACAAGCCTCGCCTGGCGATGCCGAAGGTCAAGCCCTACGCGAAGCGCACCAAGGGCATGGTCGGCGTCGACGTCTTCATGGACTGGGACGAGAACGATCGCGACGCGAGCGCCCTCGCGAAGAAGCTGGAGCAGGCGGCGGAGGGGACGCCCCTGATGATCCGCCTGATCACCAACCGCGGCGTGAAGGTGTGGCCCGAGGGCCTGCCCGAGACGTTCTGCACCGACCACTGGCGCTGCCGCTTCAAGGCGCGCGAGGAGGGCGGGCAGATCAAGCACGCGGACGTCATCGCGCTGCTCGCGAACCTCGAGAAGCAGGGGCTCGACTTCATCAAGACCGAGCACCTCTGCACGTTCGACGGCCAGATCACCTACTCGCTCGGCCAGGGCGAGTAAGGCCTAGCGGTCCTTCAGCCTGAGGACGAAGCGCAGCCCGGACCACACCTCGGTCACGGCGCACTTCTTGTTGTCCACCATCCCCGTCGCGAGGCCGAACTCGCGGACGGCGCTGTCGCTCAGGTCGGTCGCGACGCCCGACGCTTTCTTGGGCCAGGCGATCCAGAGACCGCCGTTGGTCGCGAGCCGGTTCCGGCAGGCGTCGAAGCGCTTGGTGAGTGTCGCCATATCCGGCGCGAAGAGGACGACGACGTCGTACGACTTGGCGCGCAGATCCGTGCGGACGTCGAAGTCGTCCGCGAGCGGGCCGAGGAGGGCTTCGGGCGTTTCGTCCCACCCGAGGAGGGCGACGGTGTGCCCGGGTTTCATGCCGAGCTTCTTCGCGGTGGGTGTGCCGGAGTAGCCTGCGGGTTCGGGCATGGGCGGATCGTACCGGCATCCGAGCGGGCGGAGACAACGAATCCGCGTGCATGGCGGAGAAATCGACCAAGGCGTGCGTCGTCTGCGGCCGGACGATCGAGTGGCGGAAGAAGTGGGAGCGCGACTGGGAGAACATCCGCTACTGCTCGGACGCGTGCCGCAGACGCGGCGTCAAGCCGGTCGACGAGGCGCTCGAGCGGGCGATCCTCGAACTGCTCGCGTCCAGAGCGGCCGGCGCGACGATCTGTCCGAGCGAGGCGGCCAGAGCGGTCGATCCTGATCATTGGCGTGACCTGATGGAGGACGCGAGGCGTGCGGCGCGACGTCTGGTCAATCGGGGCGTGGCGGAGATCACGCAGAAAGGGCGCGTCGTCGATCCGTCGGGCGCGAAGGGGCTGATCCGGATTCGTCTCAGGAGCTGATTCCGAATTCTTTGCGCAGAGATTTGGCGCTGACCGTGATCTGCTGCATCTCGTCTTTCTCGATGCGGTCGAGGTTCTTGAGGATGAGCGACATGCGGTTGTTGTTCGAGAACTTCTTCTTGTGGCGGTTGAGGAAGTCCCAGTAGAAGACGTTGAAGGGGCAGGCGCCGTCGCCGGAGCGTTTCTTGAGGTCGTAGTCGCACCCTTTGCAGTAGTTGCTCATCTTGTTGATGTAGTTGCCGCTCGAGCAATAGGGCTTCGTGCCCACGACGCCCCCGTCGGCGTGGAGGGCCATGCCGACGGTGTTCGGCGCGGTGACCCATTCGACCGCGTCGGCGTACATGCCGAGGTACCAGGCGTGCACCTTCGCGGGATCGATGCCCGAGATGAGCGCGAAGTTGCCGGTGACCATGAGCCGCGCGATGTGGTGCCCGTAGGCGTGCCCGACGACGCTCCGCAGGGCGTGCCTCATGCAGTTCATGTCGGTGTCGCCGGACCAGTAGAACTCGGGCAAGTCGCCGTCGTGGCTGAGCTCGTTCCGCTCGGGGTAGTCGGGGCCCTCGAAGAAGTAGACGCCCCGGATGAACTCGCGCCACCCGATGATCTGTCGCAGGAAGCCTTCGACGGAGTTGAGCGGGAGGTTCCGCTCGCGGTACGCCTCGACGGTGCGCTCGACGACCTCGCGCGGGTTGAGCAGCTTGAGGTTGATCGAGGTGGAGATCATCGAGTGGTAGAGGAAGTGCTCGTCGGTCCACATCGCGTCCTGATACGGCCCGAATTTCTCGATGCGGTCGTCCAGGAACTTCCGCAGCGCCGCCAGCGCCTGGCGTCGGGTGACGGGGAAGTTGAACCCCTCAACCTCCCCCGGCAGGTCGAGACGCAGAGTGACGAGCTCGATGACGCCCTCGGTGATCTCGTCCGCGGAGTATTCGACGGGCGCGGGCGGGCTCGGCGCGCCCTTGAAGCTCTTGCGGTTCTCCTTGTCGTAGTTCCACTCGCCGCCCTCGGGCTCGCCGTCGTCGTCGACGAGGACGCCGAGTTGCTTGCGCATTTTTCGGTAGAAGAACTCCATCACGAGTTCCTTCTTGCCCTCCGCCCACTCGCAGAACTCGTCCACGGTGCAGAGGAAGTGGGGGTCCTCCTCGACGCGGAGCTCGACGCCCGCTTCGTCGCACGCATCTTCGATGTCCTGCGAGACACGCCACTCCCCGGGGCGGATCACGCGCACCTCCTTCGCGCCGAAGCGGTCGATCGCGCGCTCGAGCTCGTCCTTGAAGTTCTGGGTGTTGCCGCGGTCGTCGAGGGCGGTGTAGTGCACGTCCCAGCCGCTGTCCGCGAGATCGAGGGCGAAGTGGCGCATCGCGCTGAGGAAGAGCACGGTCCGCTGCACGTGGCTCCGCGCGTGCGTCGATTCGTGCTCGAGCTCGAACATCACGACGACGTGGTCGTCTTTCGAGGCTTCGAGTGTCTCGAGCGCGGAGGCGTCGAGCTGGTCGCCGAGGACCAGGATGAGCGTCTCCGCCTTCCGCGTCCGCGTGTGCAGGCCGTTCTTCGGCCAGGTCTTCGTGGTGCTCATGCCAAAGATGGTCCCTTCTTCGGGCGTCTGCACGCGTCGGAATCGGCATCGTGTCGTTGGGTCGCGGGTATCATCGTCAGTCCGAATTCGGTCCGTGTCCCCTCTTGGATTCTGAGGAGTTTGCTCGATGCGAAACACCCCGGCGCGGTGTGTGGCCCTTGTTCTGACCCTGTGCGGCATCGCCGCGACCCAGGCCGATCCCGGCGGGAAGTTCGATCAGGAGGACAAGTTCCGCCAGCTCGAAGAGGTCCTGCCCACGCCCAACATGTTCCGCACCGCCTCCGGTGCGCCGGGCCCGATGTACTGGCAGCAGCGGGCGGATTACGTCATCGAGGCGACGCTCGACGACGAGAACCAGCGTCTGACCGGCACGGAGACGATCACCTACCACAACAACTCGCCCGACACCCTGCGGTACCTCTGGCTGCAACTCGACCGGAACATGTTCACCCCGGATTCCGACCAGCAGCTCACGGCGACGCTTCGCGACCTCACGTCCGACCGGTACGACCCGGACAAGGGCCTCGACGACCGGTTCTCCGAGCTGGACCGGCTCTCGTTCACCGCGGTGAAACGCATGGTCGCGCGTGAGCGCTTCGACGGCGGGTACAAGATCACCCGCGTGGCGGATACGGAAGGCGAGCCCCTCGGGCACACCATCAACAAGACGATGATGCGCATCGACCTCCCCGAGCCGCTCGCGCCGGACGAATCTTTCGCCTTCGAAGTGGACTGGCACTTCAACATCAACGACAGCGCGATCCTCAACTCGCGCACTGCCGGGGAATTCTTCGAGGAGGACGGAAACTGGATCTACGAGATGGCGCACTGGTTCCCGCGCATGGCGGCGTACACCGACTACGCCGGGTGGCAGCACAAGCAGTTCCTCGGTCGCGGCGAGTTCACGCTCGAGTTCGGGGACTACGACGTCTCGCTCACCGTGCCGAGCGACCACATCGTCACCGCGACGGGCCAACTCCAGAACCCGGGCGAGGTGCTGACTCAGACGCAGCGTGATCGCCTGAAGCAGGCCGAAACGGCCGAGACACCGATGTTCATCGTCACGCCCGAGGAGGCGAAGGCGAACGAGACGGACGGCGTCGAGGGCACGAAGACGTGGCGGTTCAAGGCGGAGATGGTGCGCGACTTCGCGTTCGCCAGCTCACGCAAGTTCATCTGGGACGCCGTGGGGCACCACGTCGAAGAGGGCGACGGCCCGGGGTGGGCGGACGGGCCGGTGATGTGCATGTCGTTCTACCCGAACGAGGCCGAGCCGCTCTGGAGCAAGTACTCGACGCACTCGATCGTGCACACGCTCGACGTGTACTCGCGGTACAGCTTCCGCTACCCCTACCCGGTGGCGATCTCCGTCAACGGCCCGGCCGGCGGGATGGAGTACCCCATGATCTGCTTCAACGGCCCGCGCCCCGAGGACGACGGGACGTACACCGAGCGGACCAAGTACGGCCTGATCTCCGTGATCATCCACGAGGTCGGTCACTTCTTCTACCCGATGATCATCAACTCCGACGAGCGTCAATGGACGTGGATGGACGAGGGTGTCAACACTTTCGTGCAGTACCTCGCGGAGTCGGAGTGGGAGGAGGACTACCCCTCCCGTCGCGGGGAGCCGCACAAGATGATCCCGTACATGACGAGCCGGAACCAGGTGCCGATCATGACGAACTCGGAGTCGCTCATGCAGTTCGGCGCGAACGCCTACGGCAAGCCGGCGACGGCGTTGAACATCCTGCGCGAGACGGTGCTCGGACGAGAGCTCTTCGACCACGCGTTCCGGGAGTACGGCCAGCGGTGGTGGTTCAAGCGCCCCGAGCCCGCGGACCTCTTCCGCACGCTGGAGGACGCTTCGGGCGTCGATCTCGACTGGTTCTGGCGCGGGTGGTTCTACACGACGGACCACGTGGATATCTCCGTCGAGAACGTCCGCCGCTTCGCCATCGACACGGAGGACCCCGAGATCGAGAAGGCCCGCGACCGCGAGGAGGACGAAGCGAAGCCTGAGACCCTCCGCGGGATCCGCAACGCCGACATCCCCAAGCGCGTCGAGCGCTACCCCGAGCTGCTCGATTTCTACAACGAGTACGACCCGTTCGACGTGACCCCCAAGGACCGTCGGGACTTCGAGGCGTATCTCGAGAAGCTCGACGACGACGAGCGCGCCCAGCTGGAGGTCGAGAAAAACTTCTACGCCGTCGACCTCGCCAACGTCGGCGGGCTGGTCATGCCGGTGATCCTCGAGCTGCACTTCGAGGACGGGACCTCCGAGATCCTGCGCATCCCCGCGGAGATCTGGCGGCGCAACAATCTGGCGGTCTCCAAGCTGATCATGACGGACAAGGCGCTCGAGCGCGTCGTGCTCGACCCGCACTGGGAGACGGCGGACGCGGACGTCGAGAACAACCACTGGCCTCGCCGGATCGTGAAATCCCGGTTCGAGCTCTTCGACTCCGAGCGGCAACGGCCGAACCCGATGCAGGACGCGAAGAACGAGGCCGAGCGCGAGCAGGAGGGGGGCGGCGATGGCGGCTAAGCGGCTGCTCTTTGCATTCCTCTCGATGCTCTGCTTCGCGTCGGTGGCGCCCGCGCACCCGTACCACGTCTCGGTCGCCGAGATCGAGCGCGACGCGGAGACGAACCGGCTCGAGGTCGCGTTGCGGGTGTGGCCGGAGGACCTGGAGCGGGCGCTGGGGCGGTCGATCGGCGAGAAGGTCGATCTCGAGCGCACCGAGAACATCGACGAGCTGGTCGCGTCGTACCTCGAGTCGAACATCCTCGTCGCGCCGCCGGGAGAGAAGCCCGCGGACGCCTACGAGCCGGAGCCGATCCCGGGGCCGGCGGATGAGAACGGCGAACGAGGCGTCCTGCCACGCCTGATCTGGGTGGGCAAGGAGATCGACGCTGGGGAGGCGTGGCTCTACTTCGAGCTCCGCTTGCCCGAGGGCGTGGAGTCGCTCGAGGGCGTCTGGATCTCGAGCCGCGTGCTGATCGGCACGGTCGAGCGCCAGGAGAACGTCATGCAGGTGCGCGACGGGTCGTTGCGCGTGACCGTCCGGACGGACGAGCGGGCGCTGTGGGCGAGGATCGAAGCGCCGGCGGGCGAGCCTTCTCGCTAGTCGGCGTGCTCGCGGACTTTTCTGAGCTTGCGCACTTTCCGCTTTTTGCGCATCGGCTTGGAGGGTTCCATGTCGCGCATCGAGTCGAGCTTGCCGTAGCAGAGCAGCCGGTCGCCGGCCTCCAGGACGCGTGCGGCGGAGGGGTTCGAGTAGACCGTCGTGCCCCGGTTGAGCGTGAGCACGGAAATATCTCGGTCGCGCAGCCCGGCGTCGGTGATGGTTTTGCCGACGTAGTCCGACCCGTCCGGGATGGTGAGCTCGGCGACGGTGTACCCGCGTGAGACGGTGAGTCGCTGGCGGATGTCGATCTCGGGGAAGTCCACGTGGTCGGCGATGAAATCGATCATCGAGCCGGCGATGTCGAGCCCCGTCGCCGTCTCGATGCCCTCGAGCCCGGGCGAGGAGTTGACCTCCATGATCTGCGGGCCGTCGCTGGATTCGAGCATGTCCACGCCCGCGATGCGGAGCCCCATGATCTGCATCGCGCGGATCGCGGCGCGCTGGTAGTCCTCGTCGAGCTCGATCGGCTCGGCGATGCCGCCCCGGTGGACGTTCGAGCGGAATTCCTGGCCCTGCGCGACACGCCGGATGGCGCCGACGACCTGGTCGCCCACGACGATCGCGCGGACGTCCCGGCCCTTGCTCTCGGCGACGAACTTCTGGATGAGCACGTTCTGCTTGGCGCCGTGGAGCGTCTCGACGATCGCCTCGGCGATTTTGTTGGTGTCGGCGAGGATGACGCCGACGCCCTGCGTGCCCTCGAGGACCTTGATGATGACCGGCGCGCCGCCGACACGCTCGATCGCGGGGAGCACGTCGTTGCGGTCGCGGACGTACGTCGTGTGCGGGATGCCGATCTCGTGGCGTGAGAGGATCTGGAGCGAACGCAGCTTGTCCCGCGAGTTCTGGATGCCGTTGGCGGTGTTCGGCGTGTACACGTCGAGCTGCTCGAACTGCCGGACGATCGCGGTGCCGAAGTGCGTGACCGACGAGCCGATGCGGGGCAGGACCGCGTCGTAGAGGCTCAGCCGCTTGTTCCTGAAGTACAGGTCGGGCTCGCCCTCGGAGAGCTCGAGCGAGAACCGCAGCGTGTCGAGCACGCGGACCTTATGCCCGCGTTCCTCCGCCGCTTGCTTCAGTCGCCTCGTGGAATAGCAGCGCGGGGCGCGCGACAGGATCGCCAGTTTCATGCTTTCTCCCTCCTCTTCGATTTGAGGATCCGGCCGTCGCCGGCCGCGTTGATCCGGGAGGGATCGACCGCGAAGTGCCCGGCGAGCGCCGTCCGGCCGACGAGCATGCGGCAGCGCATGCCCTTGCGGCAGACGAGGCTCACCTCGACCTCTCGCTCGATGTCACCGATGCGGATGGTCGTCCGGACGACCGGGCGCGTCTGCAGCTCGCCGCTCGAGGGTTTGACGTTGGATTCGCGGACGAGTTCGGCCTCGACCCACTTGCCCTTGTGCGTCGGCTTTTCCCGTGCGACGACCTCGAACCGGATGCGCCCGTCGCCGAGCTCTTCCATCTCCCCGACGTGCAGCGCGCTGGTCCTGGCGCCGGTATCGATTTTGGCACGGACGCGTTCGATCCCCCATTCGGGGAACGCGACGTACTCGCGCCAGCCGAGGGTGGTGAGGTCGGTCGTCGGTTCATTCATCAGCACAACGATACGCGATCACCACGGCTCGGTCCGGGATCAGCTCCTCATGGCCGTGTCCCAGTCGATCTGCTCGAGCGCGTCTGACGCGTCCGCGAGGATCATCGCGCTGAGCGGGTCCGGCGCCGCGTGGGTGACCTGGCAGTTGTGCAGGAGGGTCTCGGCGTAGAGCCGCGCGTCTCCGAGGCCCAGTTGCGCACTGATCGCCACAAAGACGTGGACCGCCCACGGGTGGTTCGTCGCGTTGTCGGGCTGGGTGTGCTCGATGTGCCAGAGGCACGTCGACACGGCCCGCGCGCCCAGAGCCGGACGGTCGAGCAGGTGACCGAGCCAGAGGAGCGCGTGGATCGACGACAGCTCGCACTCGGTCCAGACCTCGATGGTCTTCGCGCTGCCCTGCGGCCGGATGGGGCCGTCACTTTCCGAACCGAGATCGTCGAGCCAGGTGAGCGGCGGGGAGCTGCCGCGTTCCCGGACAGCGCACGCGAGCGACCAGAGTCTCTCGTCGATCGACGCGTTGTCGCCGGGCAACACGTGATCGGACTTTTTTTCGGCTCGCCATGCCCGGAACGGCGCGTGGGTGGCGGGCGGCGGGGATTCGTCCCCGGATTCCGCGACGGCACGCAGGTGACGGGCCCACAGGGTAAACGTCTCGTCACGGGTGGGTTCCGGTCGGGTGGGCATGCTCAGAGCATAGCGCAAATTCCGCACAAAGTGCTGGGCAACCCAACGGGGGCGCGATACCCTTTTGCCGTTGTGGTAGGACTCGAGGGAAGGCGACTGACGGACATCGCTCAGCGTCTCTGCTGGCGATGCGGGTACCGCGGGCGAGAGCTCCAGGGCGATCGCGCCGGACGCACATTCTCCTGCCCCTGCTGCCGCCAGGATCTCTACGCACGCCCACCCATGAGCTACCTCGAGCGCGAGGGCTTCGTCGATTCGCGCGGCGCGTCGCGGTGCGACTCCGCGGACCTTCGCCCCGAAATCGCTCGTCCGAAGCTGCCCAGCCTGCGGTTCACGATCGCGGCGTTGATCGCATCCCTGGCCTCGGCGGGTCTGCTCGGCGTCGGGCTCGTCGTCTTCTCCGCCTGAGTTCCGGTATCCTCGCGGACCCCACTTTTCCCGCGAGGAGCGAGCCATGTCGGATATCCAGGGCGTCATCGACCACATCAACAAGCACGAGCCGGAGTCGGTCAAGCGGCTCATGGATTGGCTCCGGATCCCGAGCATCTCCACCGACCCGGCGTACCGCGCCGAGACGCGGAAGGCGGCAGAGTGGGTCGTCGAGCAGCTCGCCGAGGCGGGCATCAAGGCCGAGCTCCGCGAGACGGGGACGAAGGAAAGGCCCGGGCACCCCATCGTCTGGGCGCAGCACGAGGGCGACGCGGACTACGACGGCCCGCACGTGCTGTTCTACGGTCACTACGACGTCCAGCCGCCGGACCCCCTCGAGCTCTGGGAGAGCCCGCCGTTCGAGCCGGTGATCAAGCCCGCGATGCCGGGCGACGACGCGCCGGGCGAGCGGATCGTGGCCCGCGGCGCGGTGGACGACAAGGGGCAGGTCTCGTGCTTCCTCGAGGCGATGCGCGCCTGGAAGGCGGCGCACGGCTCGGTGCCGATGAAACTCTCGATCCTCATCGAGGGCGAGGAGGAATCCGGGAGCGTCAACCTCGACAGATTCGTTGAGGAGAACGAGGCCGAGCTCCGCAAGGCGGACATCTGCGTCATCTCGGATACCGGCATGCTCAAGCGCGGCCACCCCGCGATCACCTACGGCGTGCGCGGGCTCGCGTACACCGAGGTCATCCTCCACGGCCCGGACCAGGACCTGCACTCGGGCCTCTGGGGCGGGCGCTGCCCGAACCCGATCAATGAGCTGGTCGGCGTGCTCGCGCAGCTCAAGGACGAGAAGGGGCGCGTGACCATCCCCGGTTTTTACGACGACGTGCTCGAGCTGACGGTCGACGAGCGCAAGGCGTGGGCCGAGCTGCCGGTCGATCACGTCGGGGCGCTGAAGAAGATCGGCTACGGCCCCGAGGCGGACCGGGGCGAGGAGGGTTTCACCTCGATCGAGCGCGAGTGGGCGAGGCCGACGGCGGACATCAACGGCATCTACGGCGGGTACCAAGGCGCGGGGGCGAAGACCGTCATCGCGTCGAAGGCAGGCGCGAAGGTCAGCTTCCGCCTCGTCGCGAACCAGGAGCCGGAAAAGGTCGTCGAGATGTTCCGCGCCTGGCTCAACGAGCGCACCCCCGTCGGGTGCAAATGGGAGTTCATCGACCTCCACGGCGGGTTTCCGGGGACGGTCTCGACCGAGTCGCCCTACCTCGCGGCCGCGCGGGTCGCGCTCGAAAAGGCGGCGAACACGGACGCGGCGCTGATCAAGTCCGGCGGGTCGATCCCGGTCGTTGGTTTGCTCAAATCGGCGCTGGACCTGGACACCCTGCTCATCGGCTTCGGTCTCGACGACGACCGCGTCCACTCGCCCAACGAGAAATTCGAGCTGGACTGCTACCGCATGGGCCTCGCGACCCACGCGCACCTGGTGTCGGAGTTCGCCGCGATGGGGGCGTCGAAATCGAGCTGACGGGCGTTACGCCGCCTTGGCGGCCGGGGCTTCGTCCGCGACGCTCTGCTGCGTTTCGGCCGCGACCTCGCCTTCGGGCGTGACAATATCGACGCCGACGAGCTCCTCTTCGTTCTCCCCGCGGAGCCGAGCGAGTTTGGCCGCGTATTCATTGCGGAGGCGGTGCGACCGCACGCGCAGGTCGTGGATCGCCATCTCTTCGCGAGTGACCGAGGCCGCGATGTACAGGACGTACATCACCCCGAGCGCGGCGATCAGGACGGTGGTGAACAGGCCGAGGTCGAGCTCCATACCCTGAGGATCGGGCCCGCGAAGGTCCGACTTCACCCGGATATACTTCTCCCCGTGCGGATTTCTGCGTTCCAAGCCCTCCGGGCACTGATCCTCGCCGCCTTCGCGGCGCTCATCCCGGCGGGGCCCGCGTCCGCACAGTTCGACCCCTCCGCCGGCGAGGTCGAGATCACGGTCGACTACTTCGGCGTCGGCGATATCGTG
Organism: Symbiodinium necroappetens; assembly: GCA_905231915.1. Lineage (NCBI taxonomy): Eukaryota > Dinophyceae > Suessiales > Symbiodiniaceae > Symbiodinium > Symbiodinium necroappetens. Next base: position 41,668 of record CAJNJA010005976.1, read on the forward strand.
CGTCCGGGCGACTGGGCGGGCATCCGCCTCTCCCTGAACGACCTGGGCGACGAGCCGCGTGACGTCTCCATCCGCCTCCACGCCGCCGACCCGGACGGCGACACGGCCCTGTACCAGCGCGAGATCCTGCTCACGCCCGGCGCGCCCGCGGGGACGTGGCTCTACCTGCCGCTCCCGTGGTCGCTCTCGGCCTCCAACCCGCTCACGATCACGGTGCACGAGGCGGACGTCTCGGGCGAGGAGGCGGTCATCGGGCGGCAGATCGCCTACGAGCGTGTGCTCCCCAAGCGTGTTGCGTCGCCGGAGAACCCGATGCTCGCTGTCGTCGGTCGCGAGACCTTCGGGCTGCTGCAGTACGAGGAGCGGGGGCGGCGCCAGCAGGAAGAGTCCGTCACGTCGCACGAGCTCGTCCGAGTCGTGCACTCGATCGACCCCGCGCAGTACGGCCTGCCCACGGAGTGGATGGGCCTCGCGCCGTTCGAATCGGTCGTGTGGACCGAGGGCGACCCCAACCTCCTCCCGCGCCTGAGCCACGCCGAAGCGATCCGGGAGTGGGTGAACCGGGGCGGGCACCTCGTGATCGTGATGGAGCCCGTCGCGGACGGGTGGTTCAGCGCGACGAACCCGCTCGCGGACCTCCTGCCCGACGTGACCGTGGTGCGCCACGAGGAGGCGTCGCTCGAACCCTACCGCGACCTGCTCGTCCGCCCGCGCGACGAGCACAGCAACATCCGCCTCCCGTCGCAGTCCGTCGTGCACTCGTTCGTGAAGAACCGGGGCGCGGAACGCAACGACGCGGTCTCGCTCTTCGAGGGCCCCGAGGGGACCGTCGTGACGCGCCGGCTCATCGGCACGGGCATGGTCACGGTGATCGGGCTCGACCTCGGCGCGGGCGGCATCGACCGCCGGAACCTCGTCCGGGCGGACGCGTTCTGGAACCGGATCCTCGGCAAGCGCGCCGACGCCCTCACCGGGCCCGAGATCGACGGCGTGGAGCAGGGCGGTTTCGCGAACACGCTCCGCGGCATGGGCAGCAAGGTCGCGGACAACATCGTCTCCAAGGAGATCAACCTCACCGGCACGGTGAGCGTGGGCGTGCTCTTCGGGCTCGCGCTGTTCAGCGTGTACTGGATCGTCGCCGGCTTCGGCAGCTACGCCGGGCTCAAGGCGCGCGGGCTCGAGCACCACTCGTGGCTCATCTTCGTGCTCGTCATCGGGCTCTTCACGGGCATCGCCTGGGCCGGTGCCCGGTTCCTTAAGCCGACGGACGTCGCGGCACGCCACGTGACGATCCTCGACCACGTCTACGGCGAGCCCGTCCAGAGCGCGCGGACCTTCGCGAGCGTCATGCTCCCGGAGTACGGCACGCAGCGCGTCTCGATCGCGCCGCAGTCCGCGGACGAGCCGTGGCGGCAGGCGCTCGTGCCGTGGTCGGATCCCAAGGACGCCGGCACCACGCGCAGCTTCCCGGACGCCCGCGAGTACACCGTCGGCACGCGCAAGCCCGACGGCATGGCCGTCCCCGCCCGGCAGACCGTCAAGCAGTTCCGCGCCGACTGGCTCGGCGCCCCGGTCTGGACCATGCCCGTGCCGCAGGGCGAGGGCGCGTTCCCCCAGGCGATGCGCGACGGCAGCCTCCGGGGCGTGCTGGCCCACGACCTGCCCGCGCCGCTCGAGGACGCCGTCATCTTCTTCGTCCGCGGGCCGCGCCCCGTCGACGACGTCCACGAGCGATGGAAACGGGAAGAGACCGGGCTGCTCATGTCCGACGTGCTCGCGCTCGAGCTCAACGACGCGTGGGCCCCGGGCCAGCCGCTTGACCTCGCCGCGCTGTTCACGCCCGAGCAAATCCGCAGATCGGCCGCGAACGCGGAGGTGTTCTTCCGCGAGATCGTCCCGTTCAGGGCGCCTGGGCAGGTGCTCGGGATCACCGACGACACGAGCGATTCGGACTACGAGCTGATCAACTTCGCCGGGGCGCTCTACCAGCCGGAGTACAACAAGCAGAACTTCTCCGACCGCGTGCCGATCAAGGTTCGCCGCCAGGCGACGCACACGCTCGACATCTCGCACTGGCTCACGCAGCCCTGCGTCATCATCGTGGGCTCGCTCGAGGACGCCCCGTGCCCCGTGCCCTTCCGGCTCGACGGCCGCCCGATCCCGACGGTCGGGCGCACCGTCGTCCGCTGGATGTTCCCCCTCGACGACAGCCCCCTCCGCGTGCGATGATCCACGTCCACGCTTCCCGCTATTCCGGAGCCGAACGCACATGCCGATGATCGAGACGATCAACCTCTGCAAGGACTACGGCGATCTCGTCGCGCTCGACAACCTCAACCTGTCGATCAACGAGGGCGATTGCTTCGGCTTCATCGGCCCCAACGGCGCCGGCAAGACCACCACCATCAAGATCCTCGCCACCCTCCTCAAGCCGAGCCGCGGGCAGGCGATGATCAACGGCCTCACCATCGGCTACCAGAACCGCCAGATCCGGCCCATCATCGGCTACGTCCCGGACTTCATGGGCGCGTACGAGGACATGGTCGTCGTCGAGTACCTCGAGTTCTTCGCCGCGGCGTACGACAT
>CAJNJA010005977.1:368-17276 GCA_905231915.1 Symbiodinium necroappetens
TAGCAGTAGCAGCAGCAGCAGTAGCGCAGGCTACAGATTCCCTCCAAGCCTGTTGCTTTCAGTACTCAAGCGGCGCTCTGGGGCAGGACCGCTGCGTGGCTGGCTTTTGCAGCCCATGGCACTGGGCGTAAACTGTCGGCGAAAGGGGTCCAGGCGGTGGTTCATAGCCTGGAGGACCAGTGCGTTGATGAGGACTTTCCGGCCTGGTGAATGCATAATTGAGGCCCTTCTCTTCAACCAGGGTGAGATTGCACCCCTTCAGGTGAAAGTTCACGCCCAGCGGGCTGCGGCTGATAAGATCGAGCGCCCCACGCTCTGTGCCCGTTCCTTTATAAGGCATGGGTGCATCAGAGGTATGAGTTGGTCAGCAGTTGGTTGCACAGCTTTGTGAAGCAAGCTCCAGGGAAGGCAGCAAGGCCAGGGGTGGCTTGCTTAGATGTGGCAGTGGACCGGCTTTGTCTTTCAGAGGTTGCCAAGGCCTTGGATAAGAAGCTGCGAGTGTCCATTTTTCTAGATCTCACTAGGTTCTACGAGACAGTGGGGCACCGCGCCCTGGCTGACATTGCGCTTGAGGTTGGTTACCGACCTCTCCTCCTGGATGTTGGTCTGCAGGTTTATTCGGGAGCGCGGGTTATAGAGTCGGAGTTACGAGTTTCTCCACCGCTCTATGCACAAAGGGGCATTCTTGCTGGGTGCCCTCAAGCACCAGCACTAGCGAAAGTAGCCCTTTACCCCAACTGCAGAAAGGCCCATGACTCGCAATTTGCAGAGCGTATGGATTTGTGGTTAGATGATTTGTCAGCTGACGCGTCTGGGAAGGACGCCGCCCAGGTGGTGGCGAGGACAATCAGAATTTTCCGTATGCTGGAGGCAAGTATTGCAGAATCGGGCATGATTTTGAGCTACAGGAAGTCTTGTTTCTTGCGCGGCGATGTTCAAACCGAGAGTCAATTCAAAAAACTCAAGAGTACTGACCCTCAGGTTCTCTCCCTGCTAACCTGAGTCACCTGAGTGGAGGAGACGCCTGGGTCGGACAGTGTAGGGTCTGCAGCCTAACAACCAACAAGGTGGGCTTGGCAGAAGGCAAAGTGTCGTCTAAAGCATCAAGTTGATCTGCCCAAGCTGCATGTGGCTGACCAGCGTCTGCAGTGGGTTCCTGCTCGTCGTCTGTAGCCTCCGACTCCTCACCTGACTCCAGCAGGTAGTACGTGGCTGTACCCAAACCAGTGTCGACCACCACCAAGGAGCCTGAATCTGTCTGGGCTGCCACCTCCTCTGAGAGGACTAGCATTGTATGCAGGCGACCCCTGGCATCCGCTGGCAGGTTGCTAAGCGCCTCGATTGTCACGTCTGCATCCTGACTGATCAGGGCGACGAGAGCATGTTCTGTGCGCCTCACCTGCTGCACCCAAGACATGGCAGGCTGAGGCAGGACTGAGGCACCTAGCTGACTGCTGAAAATCTGACACTTGAGCCAAAATGGCTACGGCAGCAGCACCAGCAGCAGCAGCAGCAGCAATAGTACTAGGGTTACGGTGACTGTTCTTAAATATGCGGACAAGTGAATACATAAAACAGATATTTCATTATACTACATCTGTGAGGGGTCGGGCAAGGCCGCCCGTGTTTTACATATACGGAAACCTTAGCACTTAAACCCGTCGAAGAAATCGTCCACGCACACATCCTGAACGCCGTCTTCCACGACCGCGACAACAACATCACGCAGGAGAAGGGCGTACTAGGGACTTGCAGCGGAATTCAGAGTTTAATGAATTTGTGGCATGCAGTGGCGGCAGGGAAAATCCCCCTAACTGCCGCAGTTAGGTTTTTGACAAATGTTCCAAACTGTTCCAAAGCAGAAGGGACAAAGCTAACTGCGGCATTTAGGGCAGTTGGGCTGGGCTGGGAGGGGAAAAGAACCTAATTGCGGCAGTAGGGCCGCTCAAAGGATTTGAAACCATGCACATTCACCAAAAGGCTTACGAGTGTGCCTTCTTGCCACTAGGCCACATGGTCAATGCACAAGAACCCCCCTTATCCCAAAACAGAAACTCAAATCGCATCTGAAGGTCTCTGAGTCACCACAAAACTTCAACGCGCCAAGCGGCCCACTTCTTCGTGTGCTTGCGTGTGAAACACGTGTGTATAAGGTACTTACATACATTTAAACATGCGGAGATTTAAATAGATATTTTATACTACCTTCGTGGCTCGTGGCCCGAGCCCGCCCTCCACATGATTAAAAAGTGGCCACCGTAGCAGGATGAGGATGAGGAGGCGGAGGAGGAGGGGTCCGACAACCGGCCTGAATCAAAGCCCCGGCCACAGAAACGCTGCCCTCCACTGAGGCATAGAGCAGTGGCGTTGCACCATGTTCGTTCCTGAAAGGCTGTGTGCTGCTACAAGGTGCCATCATTTGGATAGTTACGAAGATCCGAGCATCACGACATGCCATGTCCAGCCTGGCGAAGATGTCGGCCCCATGAGCGATGAGTTGGAGAGCAGCCTTTCATAGGACAGAATGATGACTTATGCCAGTTCTGGCATGCTGCAAGATCAACAGGATCTGCCTCGGAATGCCCATACATGCAAGCCGCGAGCAAGGGAGTGTTGTCCCACATTCCAAGAACCTGTGCGAGGAATACTCATGGTTCCATGATATCTCCTTCCTGTTTGCGGTGTGCCTCCAAATTGCATTCTGGTGACTGTAGGAGTTCGTCCAGTGACATCAAGTCGTTTGCTTTTATGGCCTCAGCTCAACAACCACATGCCTGCCATGCACGAGTGTACGTGCGCGCATCGACGCATGTCTGTGAGCCTTGATCAATGTCATGGGCTTTGCCTTGGGCTTCGCTCTTGGGATGGCCTGAAGCACCACCAGAAAGGGAAGGCTGCTGGCACGGAGTCTGACAATGTGACAATGCCTGGTCAGTCTCGACATTCCCGGCAGGCTCGGGCCTCTCATTCGCACCCCGGCGATGTTTGCAGACCGGCACTGGAGATGGCCTAATTGTCTCTGGGTTTCTCAGTGCGTCAGCCTGACCACATGCTTCTCCCAGGTTGCAACAACCCGAGTGAAGAACAATAAACATGTGGAGCACTTCGGCCTCCTGGGGCCCATCTGTCCGTGCAGAACCCGATGATGGCAATGGTGATGGTGCACTTGGCGCATGTTCACAGACCATCCGCACTTAGCAAATCTTAGTGGTGCGTAGGCGCTCTGATCCATAGTTACAACACCAGCGCAAGTCTCTGGCCCGGTATCCGAAGGAACCACAACTGCAGATGGATGTACCTATCAGCCAGTTAACAGCAAGGTTCGTATACCATGCAATGCTGCAAAAACGCGACTGTTTCAGTGCACCTTGGCTCCAGCACGACTTGTCGAGCAACCCATTCCATGTGCTGGCGACTAGATCTGAGCCTTGTCGAAGTCCATTTCTTTGCAAAGTGCTATAAAGCTCTCTGATGGTCATTCCTGTACTGTCAGTTGAATGCCCAGATGTTGCTTGCACTTACACGATTACACGACGGAATTTGCTGTTCACAGCGCAGCTCCCTTGTCTTGTGATCTCTATCTGCACTTCCAAAGGCACTACGGCCCAAACATACAGCAAGAAAGGACATGGCAGGATTGATTTGCATTTAGCAGTATATGCAGCTTCTAGCTCTTGCCTTCCGGTTCGTAAAGCCTCAATACTGTCAAACCCTCGCGATCACACACGCGGCAGCCAGTCGACCAACACAACCCACCACCCAACCGACCGCCGGGTAGTTACTTTACCAGGTCGTTGCGGGGATAAGTGCTGCAGTGCCAAGGCAGAGGAACTACACCGTCGTAAAATGTCGCAAGTGTGCTCGCACGAGCTGGGGAGTGTGTCTTCGTTGAGCCACGACCCCTTGGTCCACGGAACGGCTTTGATCCCACCGCGATGCAAGTCAACGATGTGTGCTTAAAGCTCAGGCTCGGGATGTCCCTACTGCTGCCCACAGGTTTTCGTGCTATTGTTTCGCATCCGGGCTAGCCGGCAAAGTTACATGTGCAAGTATGCAGGAAGCACTTCAACTCATGGCTTTCACCTTCAAGTACAGATCAAAACATGCGACGAAATTGTTGCAAGCTCATGCCACGGCTTTGTTGCGGCGGTTCACATATTCGGTCTTCTCTCGCGGCGTGCTAGTCTTTTCGTGCTTGCTTTCGATCGCTAGCTAGGGTTGGTTGACTGCCGAGTCTTTGATCTTGATATGCCAGCACAAGTGCACCGTTCTTGCTTAGTGAGGTTTTTGTTGCTGCACATGTCGTCATTTGACCGGGTGCTGTGATGATGAATTTGATGGTTTGCATATTCTGAGCAGCACAGTAAGTCAGTAAGTTGACAGAAGCATTGACATACAGCCCGATCGGCGGCTTCGGGCTTCGATCCGCCTGCCATGGGACGCATGTCCCGAGCTGGCCGGCAGGGACGCTTGTGCTGAAGAGGAGCCATGGGGCCATGGCATGAGGGGTGTGCATCTTTGCCTGGGCCTACGATTCAGGCATTTAGGCGATCCGTGTCAAAAAAACAAGATACTTCCAAAGCGTCACGGGAACATGCAGTGACTTATAGTTACTTGCTAAATCTTGCTAACCACACCAGGATAGCTTTCAGTAGGCCTGCAGTTCATCGTGCTTGGATGCACAGCGCATTTTTTCGCTCCATGCAGCATGCACTGCAGGACATGTCTCGTCGGGTCTGTTGCGCCGCTTGTCGCCACTTTTCCGGTGGGGGAATTGGCTCCACATCATGAAGCACGTTGTAGTTGCTCCCGGCCACGTCTTGAAGTTCACGCTGATCTATTCAATGTGTAGCCGCCGTAGCCCTGTTTGTTCTTGCAGCCATGCTTGCCCCATGACAACATCGTTCACCTCATGCGAAACATGGCGCACGACACAGGCCATGCGACGGCCGGAACAGAATGATTGATTCATGTAGGTTCTGACTTCTGGCCCGGACGCTTTCATGCCCCGGTGCTGAGCATGTGAACGGTGAGGAGTCTTCGATGCGCCGGAGGTTGTCCACTCTTGCAAGAGGCAGTTCTTGCCATGATGTTCTTCACAAGCTGGCACCTCTGTGCATGAAGCCATGCTCTAAGAGTACTCGTACCGTGCACCTCAGCAAGAGAAACGGAGTTCAACGAAGGCGTCTCAATCTGAGCTGCATGCAACAAGACTTGAATGTAGCTGATGCACCCTGCGCGTCCTGTACCACTGGCAGCCAGGGTGCCAGTTGCAGCATTTGTGCAAAACAAGCAGGGAGTGGGTCCTTATGCCAGCATGCTCATGAAGCTTCGCCACTGGCCGATTCTCCGCCGCGAAGCTTCCTGGGCAAGGGTTGTCAGAGGTCTCGGCTTCCATGTCTGACGCTGCTTTGGATAAATTTTTAAAGCAAAGCAACCGTCCGTAGGTCGGGAAGCCGGCCCGGCCGAGCTAAAAGGCGGCCCTCGGTGACCGTGGCCACCTCCAATGGTCCAAGCGACAAAGACTCTGACCCGTCTGACAGAATTCGGCTGCGCCGCGCTGCGCCTGCCTGCACTGCCGCGTCGCTTCCGAACTTGGCTTCCAATGCTTTGCGGGATGCCAAAACCCAAGTGATTGCCTGGCAGCAACAACATCCGCTTGAGGAGACGTATCTTGAAAAGCCACCTGCACGAGGGCCAATGCAGAAGCGGCAAAGGGGTTCAGCTCGACACCAAATGTCACCGCGGCAGACACGGCTATCGTGGCTGCCTCGTTTATTCGGTCGCTCACCTAATGGTTTGCAACAGATCACCCAACTCTTCTTCTGAATTGAGCCATGTCCATGTTGAAGATCTTTTGTCCAGAAAAACACGCGAAGTTCTTGGAAGAAGAACTGCCGAATTTGATTGTGGTAACGGTTGCTCACTGAGTGTTCGCATTTACATTTTACTACGAATTTAACCGGCTTTTTGGTTATGACATTGAGAAATCTACTTGTATGTGCTGCATCTGGAGTTACAAGTCATGCAAGTATGCTGTAAGTTGCACTGGTCCGTACATCAATGTAAGTGCGTCTGCTTATATCAACAGAATGGCTATCAGCTGGTTTGAGTAAGTGCAGGTGAAACGCAGAACAATTGGTTGCTCTCTCTCTCTCTCTCTTCTTCTTCTTCTTCTTCTTCCTCCTTCGGGCTTAAGGGGCGAGTGAGCTCTCTCTCTCTCTCTCTCACTCGTGCCCTCTTTCGCTTTGACGAATCGCCGGTTGTGCAGCATGCATGTCGCCGGCCAGTGGCCACTAGCGAACGAGCGCAAGTGGAAGCAGCATTGCTGTTGTTGAGGTAGGAAGGTCCCAGCATGCCCGAAGCGAAAAGTCCAACACTTGGCCAAAGTCTTTATCAAAGTTGGATGTGCTCTCCGGTACTAATACGCTCTCGGGCAAGCAGCTAGGGAATACCGAGAATCTGGCAGTGGCCACTGGCAACAAGGCGCTTTGTTGTTCTGCCTGAAGAAAAAGCAGAGAATCGCTGAAGCGACCTGCTCGGATCTTGCTCGATGCCTCGTTTGCCAAAGTATCTGTCAGGGCAAAGGTTATTCGCCTCCCGGCTATGAAAAGCTCCTGGCACAGGTGAACAAGCAAGGCTTTGCGAAAGGTGGAGGTGATCTGCTTCTAAATACCAGTCCGCTCGGTAGAGTGCCCGTTCGGCCAAACACAGCATGGTGGCGACCTGACTGGCAAAACCAGAACTCCCTCTGCAAAATGACATTCTGAGCAGCCCCTGAGGCTCGTGCTACAAAGCTGCTGGCAGCTGTTGATGCCACTGTCCTCTCCTCGAAGCTCCTCAGGCTTCACGGCTCTAGACTGAAGTGTAAAACCCCGTGCCTGCGACACACAGGCACACACACATACACACACAGCAGATCCTGCAAGATGGGTAAAAAGTCAAAGCAACCCCAGGGAGTGCTGCAAAAAGCTGCCACCTGAACTGGGGAGCGAAGCGGCTACAGTTCAAGTTGTCGCCCGCTCCAGGACTCCAAAGGCTCGGACACAAAACGTCGCACACCCAAAGCATTTGAGGCCCCAACACCCATGTGCCACGAAGCAAGTCAAACCACCCTGGCTGCACAAACCGTCGCACGGCAAGCTTGGTGCTTTTGCATGCCACGGATCTCTCTTTTCGCCTTGAAGCCTTTAAACTGAGTAAACATGCGCCATCCCTGTGGATCATCTGCCAGTTGCAGCTACGAGCCTATCTTCCGTGCTTTGAGAGTTCAGGAGTTTAACAATGCCATGAGGCCTGAAATCTAGGAAACAGCACGACAGTTCCACGACAGGTGTGGCGGGAAACCGCCGGGCCGACGGCTCCCCTTTGGAAGCTGGCCGCGAGACACTGCTCCAGGCTGCAACGGCAGTGGGGAAAGCGCCGACCTGGCGAATGCACGGTGAGTCCAGTCCAGGCCTCCTTGGCGCTTGTGGCTGCGACACGCAAGGACCTGGCGGCCGGCAGATCCCGCTTCACCTGCGATGTCCAAAGAAAAACTGCCTCAGCAAATCGCACCAGAAGGTCGCCAGTTCACGTGTGACGTTCTGGTGAGGTACTGTAGTTCTTTCAATACAACACCGGTCTCGGTTCGCAACAGCAACGAATGAAGGCAAGAAAAGGCTGTGGCAGGCTACCACAAGGATTGTCGGAAAGCATTTATGGCAGTAGGGCGGCACAAGCCCTGTCGAGAGACGGTGTTTTCTCTAACTCCCATATTACCCACTTGCTGCCACTCGTGATCATCTGTTCCTGGTAGCATTGAGTTCCAGGCTTTGGCAGGCAAGACGCTGGCAATAGCAGCACCCTGTCCACAAATCTTGATGCATCAATTCCAGACACCAACAACTTGGGACAGAGAAGTGCAACAACACCTGACCGTGAGGCGCCGGCTATGTGTGTGCTCACCAAGAGGAGCCTCCAGCAATGCTGAGCCACCTCAAGCCATGGAAACCTGCAGGCGCTGTGTGAGGCATCTAATGGCCTTTACATCTGCCACGGCCTGGCTGCAAGAGGCCAGTGCCTGACGGAGATGACCGACAGAACCTTGGCAAATTGGCTTCTGATTCTGAGGGTCGAAACTTGTATTTTGCGGCTGTCAACCCACCCCGTTGGCAGCCTGTGAAGGTCTCACGCACCCTCCCGCTCCCTCGGCGGCCCCTACGACAAGAATATGCAAAGAACTACTTTCCTGGCACAGGCACTGCAAATTTAAATCGCCCTTTCAATTGGCACCTTTACGAGTAGTCCATTCCAGTCACTACCACTACCATCTCTTGATTGAAATTGGCACTCCTTCAACTGCAGAATATATCTTCCGCCAGGCAGCACAGGTCGCAGCGGTGACTCCGGCCCAAGCGATCAGTCGCGATCGAAATTGCATGGCGGATGCTGACAGCTCCTGTCACAAAACTCTGTCCAAAATCACCTGGACCTGGCGGCAACAGGAAGAATATTCCTCCAGGATACTGGTGGCAGCCTTGATGTCTGCTGCCTTTACCTGGGAAGTCGAAATGGAACAAGAAAGTTCAGATGCGTTGCTAAACACACGGACGTGAGATTCCGGGTTGCTTTGGCAGCAGATACACTTCGACGAGCCTCACTTTCGGAAGCCTTGGTAAAATTCCAACAGCAATGGCGAGTCGACCCCACCACTGCCACACACACACACACAGAGACAGACAGACAGACAGACAGACAGACAGACAGACAGACAGACAGACAGACACAGAGTCCAGTAGTGTTCAGGTGGAATTCTGGGGGCGTAGCCGCAACGAATATAGTCAAGAGAGCGCCAGACACAGGCAACACAACCTGTCTCGCCAAGCAATGTCGAGACATGGACTGCAATGAATAACAGCACCCTCGAACGAAACCGGGAAGAAAGCCTCGCTGCTGGAGAACAGAAACCACGGCTGCAGCACTGAAGCCACGGCAACAAGGCCCACAACGGACAGGGTGCGGAACCAAGTCCTGGAGTTGAACCTTGCTGGCAACATGCTTGGGTGATGCTGAAGCTTTCGACACTGATCCCCAGAAGGTCACAGCCTCGTCAGTGTGCGAAACTCTTGGAGGTTTCGCTGAACACTTTGGACCGCCTGCAGAGCAAGTCCCGTCCGATGCCCCGCAGGAGTCAGAGGTGACATCTGTGCAAAGCGCTTCCGACACCTGCTCGGCTGGTGCTTGCTTGTAAGCCTCAGCCGGCCCTCGATCCTCCCAAAGATTTTTCAGCCTGGCGCTTGTCAAAGCCCTGTGACATCATGGTTTGGTAGCGGATGCCATGCTGCTTCAAGAGGGGTGGCCAAATAAACAGTCATCCGAACTCGAACTTTTCCATTGCCATGTCTTCGTCACGTCACACTGTATCATGGAAAGCTGGGGCGGCCAAGCATTGCACATTGAATACATCTGCGCCGCTTAAGACAGGACACCGGGCAAAGCTTGCGACTGGTTTCGGCTTGCCTGATAAAGCCTCGCCGGATTTGGTTGTTCAAGTTGATACCAGTCAAGATGCTAGGATCGAACCTCCACCTTCCAAGTGTCGGCGGTCAAGCATGGCAGGCATGTTTGAATAAGAGAACCAACCTTGCTGCAGATTGATGCCTGGACACCGGCAGCTCTTTCAAAATCATGCGGCTGCTTTGGCCGGAGAGTCGTCGCAGTCTCGTCCACGGCTCTGCCTCGTGACAATCGGTACACGTTTACATGCCACTGCCGTGCCGTGACTTTGACAGGCCCACAACCTTCATCAACTTCTGCATGTCCGTGAACTCCTGCCGCAGGTGGTGTTGTTGGGAAGCACTATGAAGGCTTTCTGTGTTCGACAAGTTCTCGGCATCCATCTACCAAAACTGCTTTCCAGTGTCGTTCCCCATCGGATTACAAACATTCACCAACCCCTACTCCCAATGTCGGCTGGAGCCGGGTTGAGCAGAGTGCATGAAAGTAATGGCAAATGGGCAACGGTTGCAAGTTAGAAAAAATTATGCATTGGGCCTCAGTGTCCAGCCTAGAAGCTACCTGCACCACATCTGGATTGAGATGTCTGGCCGCCGCCGCCGCCACTGTTATAATCTATAACTAAACTCCACCCGTGCTGCCATTCCAAGCTACACGAGATTGCCAGATTCAAACAGAGTTGCAACAAACATGAAAGTGCGCCGGGATCGAGAGGCTCGAGCAAACAAATGCTTGAAAAACTGAAAGCAGTTCGAGCAGGAACTGAAAACTGTCTAGTGCGGACACATACGCACAGCGTCACGTTTCAACAGTCCGATGTTTGGATTGGCGCGTGGCAAATCTAGGTAAATGAACGTGACCTCAACATGCCATGACAACCGCCTTTTACCTAGTCTCGGAAACGATCCAGCGATAAACCAAGAGAAGGCCGTCGTAACGGGGCAAACTTTTACGTTTCTTGAAGATTGATCTCCTCTTTCCGATGATTCCTCATCTCCTCAAGAGCTGAGAACCATCACCACCCCACGAAAACATCATAATTGAGGTCTTCCTTATGTCCGAGCCCAATGGCTGCTTCCCGCTTGTCCTGCTCCAACTTCTCTGCGGCCGTTTGGGCTTGCCTGCATGAGCCCTCAAGAACACTACAGTTGCTTGAGCTGTGCAATGCTGCATGAACCTTCCGATTGAGCCTGTTCAGTTGAACTGAGCGTACAAGAACTGCAGCACCCAGCACAGGAAATAGCGCACACCTAGGCATAGCCATGGTTGCCTCCACGCCGACCCATGCACTATGCACGCGATGAGAGCTTGCGGTGCTTGTAGTATTTGTAGTCCGGGGACACACAAGGTACAAATTACTGGTCGGAGAAACTTCGACGAGTTTCAGGGGACCAACAAAAAGCAATCTGACTGTCACCATTGGCGAGCCGCAAAGGCAAGGAGAACTCGACCAATGCAGTTGCAACTAGTGTCGCAACCTCAGTCTGTGTCAAAAACAGATTGGCACACTGTCGTGAGATCCGCCTGAGCTCAGCTGCCACGGCCACGGAGGTGCGTGCCGGCAGCGCCCGGACCGAGAACTGGGCAAGCTGCGACCAGGCTTCGGCGGTAGCCACTGCACGGCTGGCCCTGGCGACGCTGCCTTCCACAGTGCAGTCATGTGGGTCTAGTCATGTCTCCAGCTCATCGTTTACTCCCAGCCTTCAGCATCGGCCAGGTAGGACAAGCTCTCGGCCATTGCTAGCGCAATCTCCGCCGACAGCATGGCACAAGCAATCGTCACACTGCCAGCGGTGTCGCAAGGAAAAAACAGACCACAAACTGTAGGCAAAAGCCACCATCTCCTGAGCAGGCGCACTACCTCTTTCCAACTGGACACATTCCACCATTGCTGTAGTGGGTTTGTGCACGATCACAGATTTTGGGCAGGTCGCTTAGCATTTGTGTATCTATATCTATCGGGTCAGTCATCCCTTACCTCCATGTTGTCTTGCTCGCTCGGAAGCTTGTTCGCCTTTCGTTTTGGAACCGAGCTCCGCGATTTTCACGCATGGGCAAAGTGTTCAGCAGTATATCTCAACAGGAGTTTAATGTTCTGAGGTCGCAAAAAAGATTCCTAAAGTCTTCCTTAGAAGTAAGATAATCTTACCAGATTCAGCATCGCCCCCGAGAGCGCGTTCATTCAATCTAGGGCCGAGGGATCTATAGAAATTTTTGCCAACCTTATGATGCGAACACGTGCACAAAACGAAAATGAAGTACGGCTGATTGAACTGGCACAGTAGCCGTTTCCAGTACGAGCGACGGGATCGCATCGGCTTGGCATCCACACATCTCATACTTGCCGCTGCAAACCTCTCCACCTTGTGCCGCCGATGCATTGCTATGGAGCATGCTGCCATTGCAGGAATGACCATCGACAAGGCCGTCAGTCTCAAGATATTGCCAGCGAATTCTACGGACAACACCGAAGCCGTTGTTGCAAGGGTTGCGATGGCCAAGTCGGTGGGGAAAGGTGCATACGCAAGTTGCGCTCGACCAAAGAAAAGCTCGGCCCGAGCCTCCCGAGTCAACAGAAATGCACTCTGCCTCTTCGCAGTTGCAACGGCGCCCTTCCCTGCGGTTTCTTGCCATGCCGTGCAGAGCCCAACAGTTCCAGTGGCCAACGGCAGGTATAATTCCGCTGCGCTGCTTCCCAGTAACCATGGCGAGGCCGTGCTCAAAGCAACAAGCGCAGCAACCAGGGCGTTCTGTGTTTGTCCTCGTTGCCTCAGACTTCTCTCGATCTGCAATGCTTCGGCTTTCAGATCCCGCACAATTGTCTGGAGGTCGCTGAGAAATCCGTCATCAGACGGAGCATTGTCTGCAAGCGCTCCCCGACTGGATAAGATGTTGGTCACCCGGACGCTGCGCGACCGGGTCCCCGGCCTAGACAGCCCGTAGGACTGCGAAAGCATTCCAAGCTCGGCTGCCACTAAATGCACTTTTCGACGCTGCTCGGCAGCGAGGCCTCGAAAGTCCTTCATGCAATTGGGATCGAGACTTCGAAGCTCGGCGCGCACAGTTTCTGTGAAGTCATCCAGTGAAAAATCGCGTTGCAGCTGCCGGAGCTCACGCACTGTTGCAGACACCGTGTCTGCTCCATCCATGCTAACCGATGCTCCTGCCAAGATGCGCTGCGAAGCCTGATTTTCAAGCCACGCTGCGTCTGCTTCAGCCCGAGACGTCAGGGAACTGGCGGTCGAACGGACCGTGCTGAGAACCTAAAGGTCTTATGACAGGCGAGTAGTCAGTGTGCACGGGTTTGGGGGCTTCACAAACTGAAACAGCACTATGCTGCACTGGTTGCATTGGGGCACTGCTGGCCACAGCGATAGGGCCGAAGATGCTCTGGAGAATTCAGCCGCTGTGGATGCGAAGCCAAGGCTCGTCGCACTTATGGCACTGTTGGCGCCCAGGATGGCCGAGTCTGCTTGGGCCTCCGAACATCTCCACACTTCCCGTTCACTGCGGGGTTACTGCTTACTGCTTGCATCTGCTTGCACCCAGGCGACCTGCGCGAAGAATAGTTCGGACAGGGCTGCTTGTCGAGACTGTGCTGCGACCCTACGCTCGGCATCGGCGAAAAACTTCTCGGCAATAAGGAAGCCTGGAGCGAAGGGAACAGCGAGCTGAGCTGCTGTGATGACACGCTTCTTCTACTCCGGGTGCCGTGCTGAATGCTGCTTGTGCTGCGGCACTGGCAGACACGATCACTGCCATCTCATCTGAGGGGATTCCTGTTAACGTTGCTGCCGGAAATCCGGTCTCGAACCTCACGAACACCGCAAAGCAGCACCAAAACCCATGTCGTTCGGGCAAGGCCAAGCATGCCAGGAAGCCAGGTGAGTGGAAGAAAGCAAGCCGTGAAGCTCAGAATCCCCAGTGCTGCTCGCGCCCTCCTGCCGACCTGGGAATGCCGGTTCTCTCGAGAGATGGGCACACCTCCGAAACGCACGGGAGCCAAATGCCTGCCTGACAGGCCTCCCGAAGCGATGCGGGGTGTCCGTGCGCATGCAGCAAAGCGGTGTCGTCCAGCACATGTTCATCGCCCCTGTGTGTAGCATTACAGTTTGTTACGCGTGTGTCAGCGAGAGTGGTTGCCTTGTGATCCGTCCGAACGCTCGCATGTTGCACCTGATCACTGCAAGCTGAAATGCTTCTTGCACTTGTCGTAGTTTCAAGCTGGATCTCGCTTTCAGTGGCCAGCACTCAAGGTGTGCCGAGTTGGTGTTCCAACTCACTTTACAGATACGATGCCTGTCTAACATGAATCTCGGGCACCCCTGCTGTAATCTCATCCTGCGACAAATTCCATCAATCCAGGCCACGTCATAACTCACTCATCTTGAAGACTGACGGTGATGCGACGACGCTATATAGGGTGTGGGACGTCAGCCGATAGAGCAATGAAGGTGTATCCGCCCACACTCGTGCCCGACACGTGCACACGCAGACACGCAAAAACAAGCATAGTGGCACAGCTAAATGACCATACATGCGCATGTATATCTATCATATACATACGTATGTACATACATTCATGCATGCATGCATGAATACATGCAGCACGAACGCGCAGGCAAGGACACACTGTATTTTTGTTTGGCAGGCGAGTTTGGGTCATCGGAGGCGGGGAGGGGCCAAGACCATTGTATCCTGGCGTTGGGATTGGAACAGAATATATCAGTAGAATCACTGAACAGGCGACTTACCATAATTGCTGTGTTCATCCGCCGAGGCCACAAGCCTCCGGCATCTTGAGGGTTAAACGAAGTACCCGCCACCTAATCCTACAGGGTAACCACCAATTAAGTTCCAAGTACAAATAGACAGAGTAGCCCACAAGGAAGCAACTGAAGCAACATCTCATTGTCACACAGCGCCCCAGAACACGTCCACAAAGTAGCGCAGTCGCTGCTACAACATCTGCAGTCACTTCCTACGTGCTTGTAACGCGAAGCATGTACAGCTTGGTGATCTGCGATGATGATACAAACGTTGCAGGTGCTCCGTTGAGCGCCCCCAACCGCTCCCACCTCGAAGGAATAGCTTCGGTGGCAAGGCTCTGGATTGAGGCGCCATGCCCACTGAGAACTGAAGTTTTCGTATTACACTGGTTTCCCGGCGCACACCCATACTAATACAAGCCGTCCTTGTAGCTGCCCCCCTCTACACGGCAGTTCTACTACGATCCCCGGTCAAGTCGTGCCGAGAGAACCCTGAAGCTTCCGTGTCTGCATTGTGTCACCTCTCTGGATCCGGATGTTCGGACAACACCTAACGTTTGATCTGAAAGCTGCTTGAAGAAATAGGGGCCTCCACGTCGCCATCTTCGATTTCTATCGGCTCTCCATCCACCTCGTCTTCCTCCTGCAACTCATGTCCCGCCAACATCTGCGCAGCCACCGGCGCAGTCAGCGCAGTTGTCCTGCTGCAGATTGCGTAGTTGAGGTCGCAGCTTCGATATCACCAACCTCGAGAGTCGACCGCACGATGACATACTCTCAGCTGCTCAGACAAGAGCACCGAACCACGCCCTCGTCTGTGAGGGGGGCAAGGCTTGGTCGTTCGTCGCCATGGCCCCAAAAACCTTGGGATAGGACAGGTTTAGCCTAGCCATGCAGCCATGCCATGCCACGTAATGCAATTGACCAACGCGCCGCCCCAATGACGTGCTGCACGTGCCGTTGCAGCAGGCAGCTGATGCGAATGCAAAAAATACGTCCAGGAGGGCTGCGAATCCTCGGAAGCTGGCAATCACTGAATGATCTGGCTCAACGAGGCTGGGCTTCGAGCCGTCCGTTCTAGTGTTCCACCCGGAGCCCACAGCGGCGGCGGTTGCTTGATTTGCCGGATCCTCCTCGAAGATTTTCAAGGTCACCTCACGCTGCCAGTCGGGATTCTCAGGACTGCAGCCGAGGTTGGAAACTAGTGAAGTGTGAAGTCTTCATGCTGCTTCGTGGTATATGTGCCGATGCATCTTCAGCTGTCGGTAATTTTAAGTCCCTCACGCACACTGCAGCAAAGATCGCAGTACAGCCGGCACCGAACGGAAGAAGTGCTTTGGGTGCTTCTGCCGAAGCCAATGTTCTTTCCTAACGCAATGCAGTAGAACCCGATGTCTAGATGCCAAGTGCATCCACTTGCACAAATTGACGTTCGCTGACTGGTCCTGCTCTGCAGCATCTGCGAGGGCCTGAACTCTGCTGTTGCAGTTTCCGAGGTGTTGCTGGAACAGCGGTTCACACTGAAAATTCCATGGCCAAGATCAAGCAAAAATTGTGAGTTGTGTTTTGGCCCTGCCTGTGAAAAGCTGCATCGGCCAAGGCCAACAGACTTCCTGAGCGAATGGGTGCTAGTCAGCGTCCAGACAACTCTGCGGCAACAAGCATCTTCCTGCAGCCGTGTTGGCCTGCATTCCTAGCATCACTGGGTCCAAAAACACCAGCGCCCACATACATCAAAAGCAAAAGTAGTTAACTTCACAGCTGGTACATGGCGGGCGAAGTTCGAACCGCGCTGCCACGGGCTATCGCCTTGAGATGCATCGTTTATTCCTGAATCTGCAGTGCAGTCACGTGCCAGAGCTTTCGGCCATGGAGGCATAAGAGAAAATTGCCTTCACGATTGATAGGTCAAAATGGCGACAAAAAACATAGTATGCAGTCAAACATGCTCAAGGCTGCGGCACTCGCAATCACAGGTATCGCGGCAGCTGCGAGCGAAGCACTGTGGGCAAGGAGTGCCAGCCCTGCCGCGCTTATCACCTGGGCTCAGCAACTCAAGTGTGCGCACGACGACCCAAGTACGAGTAAGACTGTGACCGAGAACGCCGTGCCGCTTGTAACCACTGGAGACTCTTCCCTCAACACCTGGAGGAATCGGGGCTGGAAGCCCTGATTCTTACACTGCTCTCCACTATCTGGCGGAGACTCTCCAGCGGAAGCCCGATAAATTATGTCTTCTTGTGATATTCACCATTGTCACCAGAAAAACACGCACCCCCAACGTGTTTTCGTATCGTCCTCCTGCTCCAAAGGGGATGCGAAAAGCTCACGGGTCTGTCGCGTCCGCCTGCTGCCTGTCAGCCTTGACTACTTCAAGGCCCACTCCTTTCGGTGTGGGCCATTTTTTGCTTTTTTGATTTCCCCTGTCCCGTTCAGATTCCGGAATGGTCCACTCCCTTTGCGGCTCGTATTGAGGTGGTGGACTCTTGTTCTTTCCCAGGGTTCGCGGCTGGCCCGCTCATCGGGTTGGCCATTCCTGTGTCTCGCTTTTGCCCACGGATGCCCCACTCCTTCAAGGTCCACCCGCGGCTACTAGTAGTAGTAGTAGTAGTAGCAGCCAGCGGCGTGTTTGCCGTACCCG
>CAJNJA010005978.1:248-17275 GCA_905231915.1 Symbiodinium necroappetens
TTATACCATAATTCTAATAAGGAGCCCCCAAAATAGTATAGGTAGTTATTTAGGCAGGCCTCTATGTTAGGGACTTCCAAAGAGAGAGATCATAACACGGGACCCTCAACATGTGGGTTGCTTGAGCTGCAGGAACGAACTACGGAGACTGCCTTTTCGTGTTTAGAGGGTTCGAGGCTGGGGACCTGCCAGCAAGGCCAGATCTAGTGAAGCAAACCCTCACAAGCCTAAGCCCTGGGGTTTAGGGTTTAGGGTTTATATAGGCTTCCTAGCATGCTGGAGTTCCTTTGAACATAAGGGGAACATATACAGACGCCAAGCAGTATGATCCGCGTTTTCGAATGCTTCTTCCCACGCGGTTTATAGCTAACATGGATGGCCAATTTTTCGGCTGCATTCTGCACAAAGAAATTTCCGAACATTTCAGAAATGAGATTTAAGAAAAAGCTGAGTGACACCGCCAACCAGCGTGACTGGCAAACTGTTGAACAGCCTGAAGACACTGATCCTAAAATCTTTAAGCTCTATTCTCTCTAAGCCCTAAGCCCTAAGCCGTTTCCAAGCAAAGCACCCGTTTCAGTCTGCCTGAAGCTATACCCGTAGATCCAAAACGCTAGACATGCAAAACCCGATACCCAACGCAAATGGCTCTAGAATCCCAGGGACCCCCTACAAAAACTATGGAAATTCCTTGTAATTAAGCCCTATTTTTTGCCCTCACCCCTAAGCCCTAAACCCAATAATGAACCAAAGCCCTAAACCCCAAACCCAATCATGAACCCAAGCCCTACAACCGAAACGCAATCATGAACCCAAGCCCTAAACCCTAACCCAATGCGCAGTTCTCTAAATTGGGATCCCCACTATAGTACGGCACCCGCAAAAAAGGATCCCCACAGGGAACCTAGTTTAGAGAACTACCCCAATCATGAACCCAAGCCCTAAACCCTAAACCCGAAACCCTAAACCCAATCATGGACCCAAGCCCTAAACCCTAAACCCTCAAGAAAAAAATAAATAGAAATTGCTTGTTGCTGTCGATCCGGAAGCTCGTTTTTTCGGTCGGGACACAACCTTTCCATTTCCTGGTAAACCAATTTCCGTTTCAGGGTTACCAACCCAGCCCCAGCCCCAGCCGCCCCAGCCGCGCCAGCCGCCCCAGCCGCCAGATTCAAAACATGGTTCCAAAAGAAAAACTCGGTGAAAACGTGCGGTCAAAACCCACGGTCAAAACTTTCGGTCAAAACCCAGTCAAAACTTATTGGCACTCAAACCCGTAACAATTTCTATAAACCCTAAAACCCTAAACCCTTAAACCCTAAACCCTAAACCCGAAACCCCTAAACCCGTAAAGCCCTAAACCCCTAAAGCCCTAAACCGGAAACCCTAAACCCCACGACTCCGGGGGCGGGTGCCTCGGAGCAGGGTTCCTGAAGCGAATCTCGGAGCCCTCGCGCCTCCGCCGAGGGGGCGTAGGCTTTGGGGGGTTAGGGCTTTTAGGGTTTGGGGTTTAAGGTTTAGGGTTTTGGGGTTTAGGGGTTTAAGGCTTTAGGGTTTTGGGGTTTAGGTTTTTGGTTTTGGAGTTCCGGGTTTTGGGTTTAGGACTTTAGGGTTTTCTTGTGGTGGGGCGTTTGTTAGAGATTGGGGTTTCAAGTCTTAGGGGCTTGAATTCAAGTTTTAACCTTTGGGAGTTTAAGGCGGTTAGGGCTACAGTAGGGTTTAGGAGTTAAGGCAGAGCTTTAAACTAGGATTCGGCCGAAACCCTAAACCCCAAACCGGCTTTGCTGGTGGGGGATTCGGCTTCGAGGTTGCAGGTTCCGCCAGGGCTCAGAGCTTCGGACCTCTGGTTCGCTACAGGCGCTCTTTGCGATCCTTCCTGGGCTTAAGCTGAGGGTTTAGGGTTTAGGTCTCTAGGGCTTGCTCTTCCGGGTTTCGGGTTTCCATCATGGTAACTTAAACTGAATTCCTTAGCAGCAACCCAGTAGAATGCAGGGTGCAAGCATCGACGCCCCGACTCCGGATGCCCAGTACCCTTGTACCGAAATCCTCGGGCCGGAGACATGCAAAGCCTTGAGCCCCTAAGCCCGAAGCTCTCGTAAACCATGGGGGTGGTTCTCGTAAAGACCCGCGGGGGTGGGGTTCTCAGGACATATATAGGGGCTGTAGCAAGTACACAGGGTTTGCGGTCTAGCCTTGGGTCTTGGGGTCTTCGGATTTAGGGGTTTCGGGTGTAGAAGATTGGGTTAAAAACACGGGTAGTTCTCTAAATTAGGATCCCTTTTAGGGTCCCCTTTATAAGGGTGCCGTACTATTTTGGGGACCTAAAAGGGCCAAGGCCGTCAAACCTCAAACAACCCAAGAGCTGACGTAATGGCCGCGGCCAAAGACCCTACACATTTCCTACAAAACCCTAAGGAGCCCATATAGCCATATAGGGCACACTCGAAACCCATATAGAGCATCCGAAATCTTGAACCCCCAACAGCAAAATCCTAAAGCCCTAATCCCTAAACCCTTACAAACCCTAAACTCCTAAACCCGTACAACCAAAACCCTAAATCCAGCCCCCCAGACTTGAAATCGATAACCCGTGTAGATCCCTTATAGACCCCTTTAAGGAACTCCCAAAGGAACCCTGAACCCTAAGCCAAGCCCTAAACCCTAAACCCAAAGCCCTAAACCCTAAATCCTAAGCCCTAAACCCCAAGCCCTAAGCCCTGAACCCTCATAGACCCCTGTAAAGAACCCTAAAGGGAACCCTGCTTGCGCAGGCGCCTGCTCTCTCAAGAGCCGGGCCACAGGGTTCTCGGAATCCTGACGGCCGAAGGGTTTAGGGTTCCGTTAAGGGGTCTATAAGGGTTTAGGGTTCCTTTAAGGGTTCCTTAAAGGGGTCTATAAGGGTTTGGGGTCTAGGTTTAGAGTTTAGGGTTTAGGGTTTAGGGTTTAGGGTGTAGGAGTTTAGGGTTTAGGAGTTTAGGGTTTAGAATTAAGGTTTACGTTTAGAGTTTAGGGTTCGACTTCCATAAGGATCCTTCTATACGGTTTGGGGTTTAGGGCTGATAATCCATACTTTAAGGCTTGCTGTTGGGTTTCGGGTTCCTTTCAAAGGTTCCTCTGAAAGGGTCTCCCTCCAAGGTTCTATACTAGGTTCCTGAGTGACCCCTCAATAATAAGGGCACCCTTTTTCCTAATATGAGGAGACCCCTCGAAAATAAAAAAGGGCGAAAGGGTACCACGCAGGAACCTGGCATCGGTGCTTTAGAACTGTAAGGTCGAGGTTTTGGGTTGATGGCTTGGCTTTAGAGGTTTGGGGGGTCGTGGATGTAAGGTATAGGAAACTTAAGGATTCAGGGGTGGTGGACGGGAATTACGGGCTTTTCTGGTCTAAAAAGCAAGAAATGTAGACTTTTACCCCATCCACCCTGGCTTGTGACCAAGTTCCATAGCGGATGGTAGAGGAACCCCGGACCGTGAAAGCCGAGTCATGCAGTCCCCAAGCCCGAAACCGCATTAGGAAGGCTTCAGGAATCAAGCGAAGCTTAGCCTGCCCAGGACTTCCTGACGCCTAACGGCATGCGGCTATCAGGCACAAGAAGAATCCTTGAAGCAACCCTTAGGTGGGCTAAGGTTACTTCCGACTCCTACACTTGGGATTTAAGTACGTCCTCGGCTCTCCGATGTAGCGCCGGTTAACCCTAAAACCCTAAACCTCGGGTTTCAGCTTGGGTCAAGGCTTCAGCTAAGAGCCAGCTCTAGGGTTCTTGGGATCCTGCAAAAAAGACAACAACCGCAACTACATTGGAGGATTTGAGAGTTCTGCAAAGAATCTTTCGGTATTCAGACCCTACAGGACCCTAAACCCTAAACCCCTTGAAACCCTCAACCCTAAACAAGTTAAAACCCTCATCCCTAAACCCATTTAAACCCTAAACCCTAAACAACTTTAAGCCCTCATCCCTAAACCCTTCTAAACCCTCAAGCCCAAACCCTTTTAAACCCTTTTAAACCCTCAAGCCCTACAAGCCCTTTAAGATCCGGCAAGAGAGTGGCCGCAGCTAAGCTGGAAGCTCCCAGAGTCTAAGATAAGGACTTGGGGTTTAGTTTCAAAGGGTTTTTAGGGTTTAGGGGGTGGTTTAGTTTAAAAAAATGGTTTGTTAAGGGTTTTTTGGACGTGCCCCAACCCAGAAGTCACTCTTCTGCACAAGTCCTAGATCACGCATACCTACATTGGGTTCATGGTCGGAATGGCCAAGAAACGGATTCTAGTACTTCAGTCCCGGGCATAAGCCCAAAACCGATATTCTGGGCCCCCGGGTCTGGGAGACTGAGGACGGCTGATAGAATCCCTGCAGTGCTTTCTCGACCGCCACAACTGCAATGCATGGTCTCTGGCCTCCAACGTCTGCAGCGGGTGCGGGGGGCGTTGGGCATGACAGTGCAGGATACTTCGGGGTGCTTTAGTTGAGAGTTTTGCAACGAAGTGTCCAAAACACGAAGCACGGTCTCTAAACCTGTGCTCCCGTCTCGTGTGACACCCCCCGGCTGCTCAGAAAGCAAAGGTTGGAGGATTGCGCGCAAGCGCTGCGACGCAACATATAGAGGCGCGACAAATGAGACTGGGTTGTTGGAGGGCTTTATAGAGGAAAACTCAGGGACATTGAGATATCGTTTGACTATTTATTCAACTTGTTCAGGCCCCCACTACCCTACTCTGCAATGCAGGCAGCTTGACGGCATGGGGAGCGTGGGACCGCATGTGGAGTGCCCCAACGAGGAAATGTCAGCATCTGATCAAGAAGGTTCAGGCTTCGGGTTCGGCCTAAACCCTACAGAGTGCAAGTGCCAGCATGTGCACCAAATACGAGTGTCACATTCTGGCAGTGAGCCCCTCAAGTCCGAAACCAGAAACTGCACAAACCCCAAACCCTGCTTACATGACAAGCGGGCGAAGCTAGGATACCTATATCACGAGCTGATTATTACCTTTATTACCTCCTTACTAAGTCTTCTGTTTCTCTAAGTCGCCAGGGCTGCGAAAACCTAGCCTTACAGTCTGCGGATGATCGTTTTCAAAGCTCCCCGCCGCTTCCGTCCCTCTCCGGCTCAATCTCACTCAGCAGGTTGAACCTTGGTTCCAGGTACAGGGTTCTAGGGTGACCCCTAAATTACAAATGTACTACAATTCTGTCATGAGGTTCCAAGAGCCATTTTGGGGAGTCCCCAGGGCCCGAAGCCCAGGATGGCGGTACATCTGGACCCTCTTGGTGAAGGGCCTCTTGCTGCTGACAGGTCATAAGGCTGCGGGAATCCAGACCACTCGAGTATATAGGGTTTAGGGTTTAGGGTATATATAGTCTGAAGTGAAAGTGTCATCAGCATTGCGAGCACGAGTTTCAGCGTGCTTCAGGCTATTTACTCCGTGTGGCAAGTGTTACGAGTCCTAGCAGAGCTAGGATAGTAGTTTCAAGGTATCATGAACGAATATTTGCATAATTTTGGGATCAGACAACAATTCGAGCTGAAATCCAACCCGCAAGCTTATTTCGGCTGTTCCATTTAAGGAACCCGAAGTGGTAACTATTCCAACNNCCCCCCCCCCCAAACCCTAAAACCCTAAACCCTAAACTCTAAACCCCCCACCCCCTCCAAACCCTAAACCCAGAGCCCAGTCGCTGCTTGACGAAATCGATGACTGTTGGGACGGTCCACCGCCTGCAGTTTTCGGGCCCTTTGGGCCTTGGGATTCGGGCGGAATCTACCTTTGGGGCTGAAGACGAGGCTTTCTCCTTCGCCGGAATCTGGTTCAAGCATTTCATGCCTCACCTGAGCCTTGCTTTCCGGGTCAGGCTCACTTGGCAAAAACACTTTCCCGGAGTACGCCACAAAAAACACAGCCTGTCTGCGTGGTCGGTATATGGTTGACGGTGTGCCGTTCAAACCTCTTGCTTTCATTCCGGGTTCATGTTTGCGGTTCGCCAGGATTTCAGAGTTTGCTGGTTTAGCCTCTTGCCAACCTGCGTGCTATAAGGTTTACAGGGTAAGTACGGTTTATGTGGGGGCTAAGGCTTCGGGCTTTAGGCTTCAGGTTTTAAGGTGTATTGTATGTTGTGGGTTTACAGCTGTGGTTGACTACTTATCAGAGAGTCTAGGGACGGGGCACCACCAACAGCTGCTGCACTTCCAAGATATCCCCGAAGCACTGTTTAGCTCCTGTGAACCCAAATCTCAACCCCATTGTCAATGCCAGTCCATACTTGAGGCTTCAAGCCCTGTAAATCCTAAACCTCGAAACGTAAAACCCTAAACCCTAACCCCTCAACCCTAAACCGAGACCTAAGCTACCTAGATGCTTCTACTGCGGGAACTGAGACGATCGAACTGCACCATCGAAACACAAACCCTAAACCCTAAACCCTCAAACCTATCGCAGCCACCCCCTTAACAGCAATTACCCTGCTTCTTGTCATCCAGTTTTTCTAACTAGGTTCTGCGTTTAGGGTTAGGAATGAGAAGGGATCCCCGTCCAAGAAACAAATCATGCGGGTACTATTGGAAGGTAACCCTGACTCCTAATTCAGGAGCCTCGAGCCTTAGAATTGAATTGTGGGGTACATTATAAAGTACACAGATATGCACATTAAAGTACACAGATATAGGCTATAGGTCTATAAGGGATGTTGCTACTTTTTGTTTACCTAGATCTCTATACCAACCAAATCTCAGGAAGCCCGATCAGCCGTCAAGAACCCTTGATTATGGGAGCCCTGTAAGGAACCCGATAAGGATTCCATGGGCAGCTTTCTAAATTGGGGTCCCCGCCAAAAACAGTACGGCGGCCTAATAAAAAGGACCCGGAAGGGGACCCTTTTGATTTAGAGAACTGCCCATCCCGAACACCCTAAAACCCATGCCCTCAACCCTAGACCCTAAACATTAAACCCCTAAGCCCTAAACCCTAATTATAGGAGCCCTTCCAGGATTCGCCTAAACCCCAAACATAAAACCCCCAAACCCTTCATTATAGGAGCCCTTCCCGGATTCCATGTTAACGGCATGTTCTGCCCAGGCGCTCTGGCAGCTTCGTTTTGGCCATATCGTTCACGACCTGCGATCGGAGCGCCGGTCGGGCCAAAAACCTAACCACTAGGCTTGGGTTGGGGTTTAGGGTTTAAGGTTTGGGGTTTGGGCTGGGGTTTAGGGTTTAGGGTTTAGAATTCGGGTTTAGGGTTTAGGGTTGGGGTTTAGGGTTTAGGGCTGTTTAGGGCTTAGGGTTTAGGGTTGGGGTTTAGGGTTTCGGGTGTAGGGTTAGGGTTGGGTATGCAACACAGAGTGCAGCACCGTAAAGTAGAAGCCAGGAATCATCCTCATGCCCGTTTGCCAAACTTTTGGGAATCCAGCGATTCATCCTCATCCCGTGTTCCAACTTCCTGTAGTTCGCAATAACGTGCTTCTTGAACTAAACGCTAGACCCTAAATCCTGAACCCAACCCCCTGAACCCCAAAACCCTAGACCCTAAATCCTGAACCCAAAGCCCTGAACCCCAAAACCTAAACCCTAAATCCTGAACCCAAAGCCCTCAACCCCAAAACCCCTAAACCCTAAATCCTGAGCCCAAACCCCTAAACTCTAAACCCCCTGCCTTGCCATCGAGGAAGACATGCAATGCCGGAGCTTTCACCCCCGCCTTCACAGGCCAGGCGTTAACGGGTTCAGTTTTCGCTTGAAGGTCTTGGAGTCTTGGGTCTACGGTTTCGGGTTTAGGGGTTTAGGGGTTGCGGGTTTAGGGTTTAGGGGTTCAGGGTTTAGGGGTTTAGGAGTTTAGGTTTTAGGTTTTGGGTTTAGGGTTTAGGGTTTAGGGTTTAGAGTTTAGGGGTTTAGGGTTTAGGCGTTTAGGGTTTAGGGGTTTAGGATTTAGGGTTTTGGGGTTTAGGGGTCCGGGTTCGGGCTTCATGGTTTTGGGCTTTTGGGGTTTAGGGGTTTGGGGTTCAGGGTTTACAGTTTAGCCTTTCTGAGGTTTGGGTTCAGGGGTTTAGGGTTTCACGTTCAGGGTTTATGGGTTTGGGATCAGGGTCTTGGGCTTAGGGTTTAAGATAGTTGACAGGTCGGCCCCATACCCTGGCTGCCCTTGTTCCCCAAACCCTAAACCCTAAACCGAAAACCCTGAACCCTAAACTCTAACCCGAAACCAATAACCAGAAACCCTGAAAGTGTAATACCGGAGCCGCGAAAGCACGATGCAGGGCTCCGTCGGAGAATGCATAGCAGCACTTAAGCCCGCTGCATACCGAAACTCCCAAGCCGCTAAACTGCATATCCCAAGCTAACCCTAACCCTCCAGGTACCTAGTATATAGGGTACTAGAGCCCCTAGGGCCCTATATAGTAGGTACCTGGAGGGTTAGGGTAAGCCCATGAAGTGCACCGAAATTCCAGAGACAGGAAAACCTTGATCCAGGTCCTGGCATTGCCATCCCGATCCTGAAACAGGGACACTCTCAACCAAGAGCCCACACAACACCCGAAAGTCTGGAAGAAAATCTGGAAACACAAAAACTGCATTGTGGCCTTCTGCAGTACACCCTGCAAGAAGACGGAGGCGACGCCGGCACCTGTCCAAGTGTAGTGGTTCACGGCTACCACGAGGCCACTGTCTAAAACCATGCCAAACACGCAGTCGAATGATCGCAAATCCTGTACCTAAACCCTAAACCCTAAACCCCTAAAGCCCTAAAGCCCCAAAGCCCTAAACCCTAAACCCCTAAAGCCCTAAACCCCTAAACCCCTGTATCACACGCTTTTCACCAGACACCCGACCTTGCCCGAGACCTCGGCCCAAACCCTCATTCCGAGCCCTACACCATCGAGAGCCAGCTGCTGATTCGCAAAAGCCTGCTAAAACCGGATTAAGGCTTACCTAAACCCCCCCAAAAGTAGGTCAAACAATGGCCCACAGCCCATAAAAGGCTATCATTCTACATACTTTGGGGTACTTAAAAAGGACTTCAAAGCCTTAGCACACAGCCCCACAAACAGCTAAAGGCCTAAACAACACCTGACCCCAACAACTTACGGACAAATTAAAACAGCCCCTCTCAAATCCCACATTGTC
Source organism: Symbiodinium necroappetens (assembly GCA_905231915.1). Lineage (NCBI taxonomy): Eukaryota > Dinophyceae > Suessiales > Symbiodiniaceae > Symbiodinium > Symbiodinium necroappetens. Next base: position 9,358 of record CAJNJA010005978.1, read on the forward strand.
GGTAACACACACACACACACCGCAAACTCACTAAAGAGACCACCTGCCTATGTCATCTCTGTCCACATTGTCGCCCTGGTAGAGCTTCCAGGTCGCCTCCTGGAACACCTCGGTTCTAAGCATAAACATAAGGGTTAATTTCTAGGTTAGGGTCCCTTTTTAGGTCCCCAATATAGTACGGCACCCTTATGAAAAGGACCCTAAAAGGGACCCTAATTTAGAAATTTCCCCATAAGAAGACATGGTCCCAGAACAGGAAAAGACTCAATGTAGCGGCCTTGATAACTAGAGTCGGGTTGGGGGTGAGTTTAAATATGACAATAATAGGAAACCCTAACGTATAGTATTTGCTACTCATTCAGTGGACTTTGCTTTTTGGGCTTTTCAGGTATTTTAAGAAAGATATGTTTTTGCACGTTTTTTTTATAGGGGTTCCCGAGTTTTGGACTAATGCGTTTCTTCGTGGAAAGCCTGTCAGGATGGATGGCAGTACCCCTAAACCCTAAAACCTAAATTCATGTTAAACTCTTAGGTTTCAGGTCTTGGCAGCCTTAAGATGACACGGTGCAGGCCCTAAGCCCTTAAAGCGGGATCCCGAAATCCCAGACAACATGAGATCTCCACCCGAAGCGGCAGAAACCCTAAATCCTAAACATCATGCACCCTGCGCCCAAAACATCCGTTTAGGGCTTATAGGGTTTAAGGATTATGGCTTAGGGTTTAGTTTTAGGCGAAACAAACCCCAAACGGCATACATCCCAAACCCTACGCATCGTGAATCTCACACCCCGAAGCATCAGAAACCCTAAACCCTGTGGATGCCAAGTTTCCGGAAGCTACATACCGGAAACCGTTTGTTGATCAGGGTCTCCTGTAGTATAGATACCTTAGAGTAGCGCCATTATAACCCTTTCGAAAGGATCCCTACTCTAATGGTGAAGGCAACTACATCACCCCAATCAGTCCATGATACCATACTTCTACGTCTCCCGGCTAAGTCTAGGGTTTCGGTTTAGGGTATAGGATTTAAGGTTTGGCCCTAAACCCTAAACACAGAATCCGCAAGTCGCCTGAAGGGGCCGTGTTCAGAAGCAATGGCATAATGCAGACATGGTGCTCGATGTTCCCGGTCCCCCTCCTTTCTGAAGTAGCCGATGATGGCCACCTGCTGTCCCCACTTAGTTGTTGAATTCATAAGCACAAAAAAGTGTATACTTTCAATAATTATAAGGGGAGCATCGTATCCCAAAAAGTTTAAAGTGTAGTAATTCAGCTACTAAGCCCACTAGACCCTAAATCCCAAGCACTGGAACCCCCGACCCTGAACTCTTAATCCCTAACTTCTAACCAAATCCTGTGAAGCCTTAAACGCAACACTTATATAGACTCCTCGCAAAATAAAACGCAGGTAAAACCGTTGGAGAACACCCTATGCACCACTTATGAGACCCTGTCAAACTTCAAAGCTAGCTTTCAACCCCCAATCCGCACATCCCATGCATGTTTGCAAGGTTTCATATACTCGTGCCTTGAGAATTGGATTAGGGCCACTAGGCCTCGATCCCTTGGACCGTCTTCTGCAACCAAGTGAGCTAAGGCTAAAGCCAGAATCGAAACAAAGGTCTGGGATGTTTTGGGGTTTAGGTTTCATTCTAGCACCCCTTTCCTGCTGCTAAGCATCAGATAGTGCATCGATGATCGTTGAAGGTTTAGGGTAAGTATGCTCCCGAGGAGTCGGTAATAAGCTGGTCCACCATATGAATTTGAGTGCTGCGAATGCAGCGGGGGGGTGCACGATTCCGGCTCGTGGACGTGGTTCGAACCTTAAACCCTGAGCTTTCACAAGGTTTATGGCTCTCAGGCTTGGGGCTTCGGTCATACAAATCTGGCAGGGTTTAGGGTTTAGGGCCAAGGAGCTTTGCTTTGAAACGCATTGGGGCTTCTCGGTGGGTTCCCAGCCACTTACACTTAAACTTAAACGCGCTAACCTAACCAAGAGGGTCCATAACATCCGTACTATACTGTACTACCGTTTGTGGAAGTACTCTGTAGCAAAGCCCATCATACACGGGTCTTTCGCGGAATATTTCCATGACGGTAGGAACCGCGCACTTGCCGTTGTGGCGACAGGTAATTACTTTGCTACATTCTCGGTACGGAGCTGGTGCACGTTCCGGGCACCCTCACCAGATTCACAGTGTGCGCCGTCTTGATGATGCTTATAGCCTGGTTGCAAGCACTTGTCCGACCGCTCCTTCACACTCTCTTGGGCCCCGGGTATGTTCAAGTGCAGCAGGCACGTCTCCAGGCAGTTCTCGCAGAGGGAAGGAGAACAAGCCTGCGCTGAATGGAAGCTCATTCCGCCTCGGGCTGAGGCAACCCTAAACCTAAACCCAAGAGTCTTGGCAGCTTCTGAGAACGTCGTAGCTGTCCAAGCCATGCTGATTGGAACCCCGAAAGCTAGTACTGAACGGTTTAGGTTTAGGCTTTAGGGAAGTTTGAATCTAAATCCTAGAAGGAAATTTTATTAAACCTTAAGCCTTCCTTAAGGAACCCTTAACCCTGAGCTCTCTATAGATCCTCAATCCTTAAAGGAACCCTTAACCCCAAACCCTCTACAGATCCTTCTAACATCCCCAAATCCCACCAGCAATCCGAACTAAATCTCCCCCAATGGCCGCCTGGTTGTTCTTCAAGAACTTGTTATACTTCTTCTGCGAGATGAGGGTGGTGACGTAGTGAAGGTTTGATCCTCGGCGGCTTGGGGGTTTAGGGGTTTAGGGGTGTCAAATTTACATGCTTTTTCGGGCTTAGGGTATAGGAGTTTACAGTTTAAGGGTTTAGGGTTTAGGCGTTTGAAGGTTAGAGTTTGATTTTTTGGGTCTGTCGGGATCTTGATATTAGGGTGTAGGTTTAGCTAGGGTTTAGTCTTGAGGTGCTTCCATGTTGGGGGTGGAAAGGTTCGGGCTTTCGGGTGTAGTATAGGGGCCTTACTTGGAACAGTCTGAGGCAAGTCATACTATAGCTAGAATACGAACCGTCAGGATCAGTACACAGTTCACTTTTGACTATTTGGCCTTGCTCGGCTTCTCTACGAAGATCAAGGAAGGGTTCGAGCCTCATATAGCACTTCATGATGTAGAGCTTTGGGGTTAGGGTCGTAAGCTTCCCGAGGCCCTATAAAGATACGTCCTTTGCACCAGCATGCGATGCTGAGCTGCCCTGAGCCCTGAAGCCTCAAGCCTACACGCGGCATGCGTTACGTATATCGCACGGGGTGCGAGAACATGTGTAGAGATCGAGGAATTGATACAAGGCTCCTTCCGCATCTTCACCCATGTATTTGGTCAGCATCCACTTCTGACCATCTGGGTTGCCCTGGTACCTTGGGCAAGCTGTGAAGAGTCTGAAAAATCGCTGTATGACGACACTGACGGCCACCACCAAGACCCGTGCATGCAGCAAGACTTGCCAACAGAACAGACCAACAGCCCTCTATCAGGACCACTCCTTCAACAAGCTCTTCCTTCGCCGGCAGATTACAATTCTTTACCCCTTAAAGTGCCAATATGGGGACTGCTTTAAGGCCTGAGTACATGCTACATGGGTACATGGTGCCTTAGGGCTAATTGCTATCATTTTTCAGACCCCTNNAGGGGTCTGAAAAATGATAGCAATTAACCCTAAGGCTCCATGGCCCCTAAACCCTAAGCCCTCAACAAGTCACCTGCAGACCGAAATGTCCGAACGGCTCACCTTCGGCGCCTTTGTTCCAGCTCTTGGGGCTTAGGGATTACCAGTAACTCCGTTAACCTACAGCTTAGCAGCCATGACGCCTTAATTAATAGGTAGAACCCATAAAACTGTAGGCAATGAGAGTCCCAGGTAGAGCATTAGGGTTTAGAGATTACGGGTTTAGGCTTTTAGGGGTTCAGGGTTTAGGGTGTAGGGCTATTAATTTCTATTTTACCCAAGTCCGACAATAGAGATGAAACATACCCCGGGCGGCCCTGTCTAATATCAGGGGGATAAGATTAATTGGAATAGGGTTTTGGGGTAGGTTGCACTACATGTCTAGTAAGGAACCGAGCGGAATAGCCTTAAACACAAATTCTATACAAAAGCCTTCTAGCATTCGGTCCATAAGCCGTTTTCCGAACGAGGTTTGGTAAAGGAAGCCCTGATCTCCAAAACCCTAAAGCCTTAATGAACCCGAACCCCCCAAAGCCCAAACCCTAAATCGACTCCTCAATCCACAGCCCGAACCCCGTAAGCCCAAATTTCATGGTTTAGGGTTTAGGGTTTTAGGGTTACTCACAGACCCACAAATCCCAAACCCGAAACCTGAGTGTAAACAACCCCCTAAACCCCAAACCCTAAACCCCTAAACCCTAAAACCTAAGAAGTCCGCGGAGATGCTTGTCCCGGATGACTTCGAAGTCCTTCCGCGACTGTTCGGTGAGCTGGGGGGTAATGTAGGGGCCTTAATAATTAGAATAGGTTTTTGGGTGTTCCTTATTATAATTATAGTAGAATATACCACAAACCCTAGTCTAATTTTTAAGGCCCCTCTATTACTTGAATCCGGCGGGAGAGTCCGCACAAGCTCCTAAAAAATGAACGCCGCAGTTCTTGGGCGCATTTCAGTACGGTGTGCTTATGCGCCTTTTTGGCGGGTTTTGGGTTGAGGCCCTTAACCCTACACCCGATATACTGGGCTCTTGTTAAGGGATAGAATTTAAGTTACCATAATAAGGAAACCCTATTCATCATATACTATAGATCCCTATTATGGGAACTTAAAAAAATCCTAAACCCTAAACCCTAAATCCCTAAACCCTTTTGGTAACTGAAATAAAAAGTCCCTTACCAAAGAACCCAGGAGAAGGGGTGCTTGGCTGGGTCCGCTTCCTGGTGCCCCCGGCAGGGGCCTTCGGGATGATGCCCCTGGGTCTTAGTAAGGAATGGGGGTTTAGGTTTTAGGGTTTAGGGTTTGGGGTTTAGGGTTGCGGGATTAGGGTTTAGGGTTCAGCAGCTCCGGATCGAGTAGTTTTATGGTTCGGTTAGTTCAAGATCTCGACATATCACCCACCCATCCCTGAATCGCATAACATTGGAAAATACAAAGTTCGTCCTTTTAACACCAAGGATCTACATTCACACAGCCTATCATAACAACTTCCTCGCACCCTCGAAGTACTTCATATACGTCAATTCTCTCGAACGATCGCACTTACGTCCGCACCCAGATCAGCAAAAGTGATCAAAACCCACCAAAAGTGATCAGGACTCACGAATGGTGTGCAGCTTACCGATCAAGTGATCATGACTCGCGAATGTGTGCAGCTATCCAGCCGGCGAGCTGAAATTTTTCGCGGGTCTTGATCAAAAAGTGATCAAGACCCACGAAAAGTGATCAAGACTCGCGAATGTTTTCAGCTATCCAGCCGGCGAGCTGAAATTTTTCGCGGGTCTTGATCAAAAAGTAGTCCCTTAAGGTCCCCTAGAGTAGTCCCAATAACCCATTCCCCCATTCCCTACTAAGAACCAGGGAGATGCTGCCGCCCGAGCAGCCGAAGGACTTGAAGGCTCGTAGGCCTATGCCCGGGCCTGCTATTGAACGGTTTTGTGTCTAGAAGGCCCTAAACCCTAAACCCGCAAACCCTAAACCCCCAAACCCTAAACCCTGAACCCTAAACCCCTAGGCCGTCAACCCTTAGGCCCTAAACCCCTAAGCCGTAAACCCTTAAGCCCCCGAACTCCAGGGTCCTTGGAAACCTCTCAGACTAAGAACCCCTAAGCCCTAAACCAAATGGGTAGTTCTCTACTAAAGTAGGGGTCCCTTTTAGGGTTCCTTAAAGGGATCTATAAGGGCTTCTATAGGGTTACTATAAGTGACTACAAGGGTACTATATATACAAGGGTAGTTCTCTAAAGGAGGGTCCCTTTTTAAGGGTCCGTTTTACAAGGGTGCCGTACTATTTTGGGGACCTAAAAAAGGGCACTAATTTAGAGAACTACCCACAGATCCTAGACCCTAAACTGAAAGCCAAGATCCCAAAGCCCCAAGCCCCAACTCCTAAACCACTCAACTCCTAAACTCTTAAAAACGTACAGACCCTTGTACAGCCCTTACCAAACCCTTCCAAAGCCCGTATGAAACCCTAAACTCCCGAATCCAAAACCCTAAACTCCCTAAACTCCCAAATCCTAATCCCTAAACTCCCTAAAGCCTATTCTCTCCCTAAACCCAAAAGCCTATGCTCCCCAAAACCCTAAACCCCTACACTCCCCAAGGCCGAAACTCCTCCCAAGCCTTGCGACCCCCGCACCCCGGAGAAGGGAGTTAGGATTAGGGGGACCCTCGGGGATATAGACCCTCTCAATAAGGTCCCCTTTAAGAGAGCTACAGGTAGGGTTCAGAAGGGTCTCCTTGAATTGGTCTCCCTACTACTACCTAGGAGAAGAAGGCCTTGGGCTTCACTTCAACCGGCCGCCCGAACTTGTACCTCGGCGTTAGGGAGTTTGGGGCTTAGGGCTTCAGGGCTTTAGGGTTTATAGGGTTTAGAGTACAGGGTCTATGGCTTTAGGGAGTTTAGGGCTTTAGGGCTTTAGGGTTTTAGGGTTTGGTTGCTTTGAGGTTTTTTGTATGGCTTAGGGCTCTATGGGGCTTTCTAGGGTTTTAGGGCTTAGAGTTTGGGGGTTACGGTTCAGGGCTGAGGGCTTTAGGCTTTACGCTATGAGGCCTTCCCGGCCTTGTGGCTGATTAGGTTTAGGGTAGGGTTTAGGGTTTAGGGTTTAGGGGCACCCCCCTGCCCCCTTGAAGACACACAAAGAATGAAGTAGGCAGCTCATGATTTAGTGGGCTTCTACGGCGTTTCAGGGGTACTAGAAGGGTTGAAGCTTGTTGATGTCCCTGAACCCTAAACCGTAAACCCTAAGCCCTAAACTCTAAACCCCCAAACCCCTAAACTCCTAAACCCCAAACCCGGGATGTGAGGGCATCTCTGGTCTACTTCAGGTCTTCGACGTTCTTTTTGCGGGCTTCAGGGAAAGCGTAAACCCTAAACCGTACCCAGAGAGCGCAATTCCCCTTAAATAAGGAATATACCTTAAATTATAGGGGCCTTAATATTATGATTTCAGGTATATTACTTACTTAAGGGGTATTGGGCTCTCTGGGTATGATCTGTGCTTACGGAAATCGTCATGAACCCAAGAGCCCAGGGTGCAGGGGCATCTCTTGCTCCAGTATGGGTTTAGGGTTTAGGGATTTCGTTCGGCTTTAGATGATGAAAGCGTATCTGAAACGGTTCCGGCATCGTGCGCTCTCTCAGCCCTGAACCCAGACCATCCCAAATCATAAACAACTCTAAACCCTAAACCCTAAACTCCACCCTAAGCCCTAACAAACAACTCTAAACTCTAAATACCCGAAACCCTGATAATCAACTCTAAACCCTAAACCATAAACCCTAAACCCTGAGCATAAACAATGCTAAACCCTGAATCCTGAAGCCTAGATCCTGCCCCATCAACCCCATAGAACCCTTAAAGGTTCAGGGTTTAGGGGTTTAGGGTTTAGGGGTTTAGGGCTTAGGTTTTAGGGTTTGGGGTTTAGGTTTTAGGGTTTCTGCTTTAGGGTTTAAAGCCGTATAGATCCGATTCTGGCAGCTGAGCTGCATCACGTTCGTCGGTACCATGTTCGACTCCACCCATCTCTTGGACATCTCCCTGTCCTGCAACCTAAACCCTAAAACCCTATATCCCTAAACCCTAAACCCCTACACCCCAAAACCCCAAAACCCTAAACCCTAAAACCCTAAACCCCAAAACCCTCAAACCCTAAAATACCTTAATACCCTAAATCCCTAAAACCCCTAAAACCCTAAACCCCGAGCGCCAGGCCCGGCGCAGG
>CAJNJA010005979.1:0-17274 GCA_905231915.1 Symbiodinium necroappetens
GGTTTAGGGTTCAGGGTTTAGTCAAAGTGTTGGGATTGAGGATTTAGGGTTTAGGGTTTAGGGTGGACCGTCAACCCTCTACCCTCAACCCTAAACCCTCGTACTGCTTTGGCCCGGGCTGTTCCACAGACAAGCCGGTGAAGCCATCACAGCTGGCATCCCGGTCGACCCTCAGACAAGGTTTACAGTAGGACCTGGGGTCTAGGGTTTAGGGTTTAGGGTTTAGAGTTTAGGGCTTAGGGTTTAGAGCTTAGGACTTAGGGTTTAGAGTTTAGGGCTTAGGGTTTAGGGTTTAGGGTTTGGGGTTTTAGGGTTTTAGGGCTTGGTGTGACTTTTAGGGTTATAGGCGCGGTCTGTTTAGGGCAGCCAGGATGCGAGAAAATCCACGTGCGAAACAAGATGCTCAAGGGTGCTGGTTGCGTTTTCTACCAGGTCTTGTTGGGTCTATAGGGGTGCGCTGTGGAAGCCCAAACAGTATTACAAGGTTCTATAGGAGTCTTTGCTTCGTGCAGGTTCACCAAACAGAGCTAACGGACAACAGTGTTCAATCACGCCGCTAACAGTCGAGGGATTATGTTTGGGGGTTTTGGAGGGGAAAAGGCCTCCAGTATCAATGGTTTGGGAGTTAGAGCTAAGTAATTTCAGGGCTGAAGGAATGGGAGGCAGGCAATGCAGTATGAGCACACGCAGCCGATGGCTATCTGACAAACTAGAAATGAAACGAACACCCTGAACCCTGCCAAACCCTAAACTCTAAACCGCCCAAGCTACGTGAAGGGAGAGCCCCCGCATTTCTTGCCGGGGAAGATGTGGAAGACGCCCTGAGAGCTGGGCCGCGGTGCGTACGAGTCTACAGGCTTCGGCTACGAATCGAGAAATACTAATCCCGGTCAGCCATAGGCCCTTTCCACCACAAACCCGAAATGTCCTTGAGTATTACAACTTACAGCAGGTCTGAGATAGTATGGGCGTTGGCCAGGGTTTGGGGTGTAGTGAGTCTGTCAAACTCGCTCTGGGCAACGTTTTGCATTCTGTGGAAGCAGCCCATTCAAGCCTTGACTACAAAACAATGCCCCCAACCCTAAACCCTAAACCCTAAACACAAAGCAACGCCCCATAAAATCATTCAAAGAAGCAAAGGTAGTAAACCGCCAAAGACCCCCAAAGCCCTACACTCTAAGCCTATAGCTAAAGCCCTGCATCCTAAACCCCCAAACCCTAAACCCTAAACCCTATAACCCTAAACCAAAAGCACCCACCCTAGCCCGTTGGCTGGTCTTTATGGCCCCATCCTCCAGAAGGGCCCAAATCAAGTCTGACAAAGTGTAGGGGCTTAAGGGTTGAGGGTTTAGGGTTTAGAGTCCTAGGTTCAGGGCGTAGGATTCAGGGATTAGGGTTTCGGGTTTAGGGTTTAGGTTTAGAGTTTAAGGTTTAGAGTCCTAGGGTTTAGAGTTCAGGGCTTAGGGGGTTTAAGGTTCAGGGGCTCCGTCGACTCGAGGGCTCTAGGCAGGTGTAGGGCTTAGGAAGTTCGCGTTCGCAGCTGGGCGTCTTTCATCAATCCTTGCGCCGAAGGAAGGGAGGATCGGTGCTAGTGCAGAGGGTGCTGGCCCGAATACCCACTGCAGCCCCGAGGATGCAAATGATGATGGTGCTTCCGGGTGGTGATGCGACACTGGGCCGTTCGCAGGCCAAGCCCCAAACCCCAAGGCCGCCCTAACCTCCAAGGCTCTCTGCAGCAAGCTTTCGGTCTGGCATCCTCGAGAGGGACCGACAGCAAAGAGAACCCAAGCAGTTCATTACAAAAAAAATACAGAAACCCAAACACCGAAAGCAAAGCCTTCAGAAAAATCCACGTGGACCCACGAAGTTCCCCTTCCAGGGCCCCCCCCCCTTCCCTCTCCCCCCAAAAAGCGTAAGCTCTCGGAGGCCTCCGCCTTCTTCGTCTTCCGTTCCGAAGCGCCAGAGATCTTCCCCCCGACGAGGCTGGCCAGGGGAGGGCCCTTGGGCTTCTTGCCTGGGACGGTTTGAGCTGCGGCTTTGGGGGCTTATATAAAGGGGGTTTGTGTTTTTTTATTGCATGGTAGAGTTATATAAGGGGTATAGGGATGTTAAGGTTTAGGAATGTGCTTTTAGGGTTTGGTTCCATTTAGAGATTTAGGGTTTATCATTCAGGGCTTAGGGTTTAGGGTCTGGGGCTTTAATGCCGTTGTTTAGGGCATAGGGACCATGGCTTAGGGAACATCGTGCCTTTAGGGGTTGAGGGTTTGGGGACGCAAGCTTCGGGGGTTGAGGGTTTAGGGTTGAGGTTAAGGTTTAGGATTGAGGTTTATGTCTGGGGTTTCAAGGTTTATGACTCGGAGTTCTATGGCTTAGGGCGGAAGGGCTCAGGTAAAGCGCTTCATGCCTTCTCAGGGTAACTCGAGCAGAAGGCCGAAACAGAAAACCCAGTGTCTGTAGGGTTTAGGGTTTAGGGTTTAGGGTTTACCTCGATAGTATCTGCACTGTGCCATATGAACCCTCTGTGTTCTTGCCGCTCCCTATTCGAGGCACCACTTGCGCCGCTGTTGCTGTTAGAGGACATGTGGGGTTCGGGTATACTGTAGGTTACACTATATGATACTATACTATATCAGTGACGCCTCGATAGCTTCACTTGGAGACATCAGAGCGAGCCAAGATGATATAGTCTGCAAGCACAAGATTGACCTGTGACGTATACAATCGTTGACGTGAAGGAGGGTTCATGAGCTTTGCACAGGCCTTGTTGACAGGGGTCCCACCAAAGTTGTGCAGCAAGGCTGTCTTCTGAGGTTTATGGTTCAGCATGTAAGTTAAGCAACTTGATGAAGACCACAACACCGAGGGCCCTCAACTTTCAACACCGGGGGCACCTTGTGCATGGGGTCGTACCTTAAATCAACCCGCGCCTATGGCGACCCGAACCGTGGTAGAACCACTGTTACGGCTTCCGGATCATGCAAGGATTCCAGGGGTTGAAGCTCATGGTTCAAATTCATCCAGGGTTTACGGCTAGATGCCTCCCAAATCCGACATGGGACCTTTCAGAGAATGAGGAACCCAGATACAACTCCCTTGTCCTCAAGACTCCCCACTTAAAAGTAAGAAGCTATCCCAGAAAGATTACAACAACCCATAGAACCCGGAAAATTCCTAGAATAAAACCTCTATGCAACCCTGAAAGAATCTGTGAAACCAGTTTAACTAGAGCCCTGAGAAACAAAACACCAAAATGAACTGCCATGAAACCCTAGCAGCCAAATGACACAAACCCTAAACCCTAAACCCCAAACCCAACAAACCACCCCTTGGAGTCCCAAGTGACAGCTGCTTCTGCGCTCGCTGGCGTTTTGGTGCTGGGCGAAGATCCCGGGAAGATCCGGACGACCGTGGGGCATTGTGGGTACCTGGTCAGCAACCGAAGCTGGGGGCTAAGGAGCCTTTAAAGGGAATCTCAAAGATCCACTACCGACCCCAAGGCAAACGTCCGAAACCCTGGAGCCCTAAATCCCAAATCCCGAACTCGTAAACCCTAGCCCAAACATTTAAACCCGATTTTGCAAGCCGTAAACCCTAAATCCTAAAGCCTGAATCCTAAACCCTAAATCCTGAAACCTAAATCCCAAAACCTGAATCCTAAACCCTAAATCCCGAAACCCTGAAACGCTAAGCCCTAAACCCTAAACCCTAAACCCACAAACCCCAAACCCTAAACCCTAAACCCTAAAACCCTAGAACCCTAAAAATTAAACTCTAAAACCCGAAACGCCCAAAAACCTTAAACCCTAAAACCCTAAACCTGAAACCCTAAAACCCTAAAAACGCCCAAAAACCCCAAGGATCGAGCCTCCGCGAGGGCGGCGGCACCTCGGCTCTGGGAGCTCTCGAGGCGCGCGAGCTCCTGGCTCGACGGGACGCTTTTCCAGGCTTTAGGGCTTCAGGGCTTTTAGGGCTTCAGGGTTTTAGGGTTTTAGGCCTTTAGGGTTTAGGGCTTTAGGGCCTTAGGGCTTCAGGGTTTTAGGGTTTAGGGTTTAGGCCTTTAGGGTTTAGGGCTTTGGGGCTTTAGCTTTAGGGCTTCAGGGTTTTAGGGTTTAGGGCTTTAGGGCCTTAGGGCTTCAGGGTTTTAGGGTTTAGGGTTTAGGCCTTTAGGGTGTAGGGTTTTGGGGTTTATGGGGTTTAGGGCTTAGGGCTTCAGGGTTTCTGGTTTCAGGGTCTGGGGAGTTAAGGGGGTTTCAGAGCTTGGGGTTTAGGGTTTTACGGCTTTTGAAGGGTTTTTTAAGATTCGGGAATTTACCAGCGTTTGGAGCTGGCTTTTAGGCTTTAGGGGTTTACAGTAAACTCAAAAGGCCTGAGCGCTGAGGCTAAACCCTAAAATGCCCTAAAACTCTACAAACCCCCAAACGCCAAACACTCAAGCCCTAAACCCTTAAGCCCTAAACCCTACACCTTAAACCCCAGACCCTCAAGCCTCCAAACACTGAAGCCCCAAACCCTTAAGCCCTAAACCCTAAACCTTAAACCCCAAGCCCTTAAGCCCTAAACTCCTAAACCCTAAACCCTAACAGGCTGAAGGCTTTTGTCGGGGCTTGCCGGCACCTCCTTGAGTCCGGCGTCTTCGTTCTTGAGCTCCGCCAGCTCCTGCAGGAGCGAATTAGATGTGTCCTGATCTAGAATAGGGTTTAGGGTTTAGGGCTTAGGGCTTAGGGTTTAAGGGTTTAGGGTTTAGGGCTTAGGGTTTGGGGTTTAGGGCCTGATCTATAATAGGGTTCGACGGGAAAGGGGCCTCAGTAGTTAGAATAAGGTTGTGGGGTCTTTGGGGGTATATTATGCTTATAAGAAGGAACCCGAAAACACCATTGGTAAGTATTTAAGCCCCCTGTATTATTACCACAGCATTTTCTGGCTTAAACTGCTGTAGTGTTGTCATTGGTGTAGCGGTTTTATGATGACCATTGCTGTTGGAGCTGAAGGACGCTATGACCCTGGTTGTAAAGCCTTCCTTGTTGACCCAGAACCCCTAAGAAACCTAAACCTTTCAAACCCCTAAAGCGTGAAACCTAATCTTTAACTTTCTGAAATCTCATTTCCACAACATCCTGTAATTGTCATTCCGGGAGTGGCTGGCTCAATCTGACCTGGTTATGCCCAAGAGGTGTGGTTGCTGGCCCACGACATTCTCAAACGTCCCATGAACCAATTGACAAAGATACTGCGAAGGTTGGCGCAAGTGCCAAATATATAAATCCAAATTTGATAATGGCTTTGTCCATTACATGTCGTTGACATTATACACCGCAAGACCCGTACGACATGAGGGCCTTTACAATCACAGCCAGCTCGTGGCGTATACGGCATATACTCAACTACACCTACAATCGGGAACCCTACGAAACGTACTATGTTCATTATTGAAGCTTCTGTATTTAACCCGAAAGGAAGCAATGTGCACTTCTGCTCGCACAAACTACGTGATTTCGCACGGATTGACCATCCTAGCTCCTGCTCCAGTGACTTGAATGCGAATTGAACATGTGAGCAAGCCAAACCCTAAATCCTCCAAATTCGGAACTTGAGACCTTAACCCTTGGAGGTGGGTACAACAAATTCTATGCAGGGATGGCGATCCTTGCTACTCTCTGGCTTTAAAGGTATGATACTCCCGCTCTAAGCCCTCCCGAAATTCTTGGGCACTTTGGGGGGGAGCGGGGGACGATCATTTGCTAAGCTGTCCCTGAAGTTGCTGTGAAGGATCAACCTGTGGCACTTACTAGGATCCCTCCCAACAAGGCCATGAAGTCTCGTTCATATTCAGACATTCCGGTTTTCCACACGCGCTGTCGTGGCCTCTTGGCTGGGGAGATCGAATGCTGGAGGCATTGACTTAGGGTTTAGGGTTTAGGGGTCACTCTTGATCGAATGTCGCCTCTTCTGCTGTTTTTTTGCGATGCTTGGCCTCTTCTCAGGTCCCCTGCGCCATAAGAAACAGCATTGCAAATGTGCCATGCAGGGCAGTCCATGACCGGGCTCCCTCCTCCCTCAGCTTCAAATGGCCGTTCCCGAGCATCAGAAGTGGCTGCAAGCCATGAACCATCATGCACTGAGACCGCATTGCAGCACGATAGCCTGCGCTCACCGAGAAGAACGCCTGAAAGCTCCCAATCCAGTTTGCCAGCATGCACACAATCATCACGTAAAGCAGGCTTCGTTGCGTTTTGCTGCTCAAGTTCAGATCAGGGAACAGCAGCTGGGGAACCGTCTCATCGCCCATCTTGCCGTGGAAGGTGAGGTACCCAGGATCACGAAAACGAAGTGCAAGCAGGAACGAACTCATCACCATCACATAAAACCCAAGATGAATCCCAAGGACGATCTGCAACGAGAGCATGGCTGCCCGAGAAGAATTGCAATGCTGAGCCCTCGCTGGCTCGAGCCTAAACTGACTCACGTACGACCTTGGGTTAGCCGAAGGTAGGCCATGGGCGTCAGATTGCAAGTTCACAACGAAGAAACCCCTAAAACCCACACCAAATCTTCTGTGCGCGCCTCGACGAGGCCAGTGTCTTTGGCCTTGAGATCCTTGAGCTCCTGTGAGGCATGCAGGCCTATGGAGTTTTTAAGGCGTAGGACTTGGGGTTGGCGGTTTCGGCGAAAGGCTTGAGAGCTTGGGGTCCTAGGCCTTAGGTACTTTTGTTGAACCCCTCTTGTCTTTTGGGGATAGGGTTTAGGTTTTAGGGTTTGGGTTTTGGATCTCAACCATCAGTGACAGTGTTGTCTCTCTAGGTATCTATGCGATAATCCATCCAAAAAAAAAGTGTTCTTCAAAGTATGAAGGCCTGTGACCTGGGCGTGTCACTGCTAGTACGGTATGTGGATGGCTGTCACAACGGCCCGGTGAGTGCAGAGACTGTGCGACGCACCGTGCTATCCTCACTGCGAGCTTGGAGGGAAATCAACCAACAGACCCATGCTGCATGGGTCGATAGGCAACTATACGCCGAAACTGTAACAGAACTGTGAGACGCAGGCGGAAGAAGCGTCCTAGACAGCATTTCATTCTGGGATTTGAATACAGCTTAGCTGGTCGACTGCTGGTAAGACTGGTAGGACCCAAGAAGAGATCATGCTTTAAGCTGCGGATTCTCTTGATATTCGTAATGCCACGTGGTAAAGTCTCTCTAGTGCCCCTTGGTGGACTTTCTTGCTGTGTTGAGAGCCTTTTGGTGCCTTCGGGTTTCCCGTCAAGTCTCTTCGCCCGCTCCTCCTCAAGCTTCCCCATGGCCTTCAGCATGGATTCCTCAAAACCTGGAGCGGGGCTTCAGAAGCACCCTGCAGAGGGTCTGCAAACAGAGATGCTGCTACATCGAGGCTCAGCGGACATCGACCAGCATTTCTGGAAAGCCGCGTGTTGTCATATAGGGGCTTGGCACCTCGCACCTACATTCCCATTTCAAGGCATCATGCTTAGACATGAGGAGTACATTCGGGCTGGCAGTGTCGGTTTTGAGCTCAGAACCACCACGGACACCACCAAGATGCTTGAAATACCACCAAGATGCTTGTAGTGAGCTATCAAATCATCAAGCTTAAGTGTCCATGTAAATCATAGCCTCTAAACACGACGCCGATCCCAATCAAAGAAGCTCGTAAACTGCGGTCGGGTGATCTGTTCAGGGATGGGAGGGAGGATTACAGCAGAGGCCAGGGTGTCGATAAAGGCTTATGGGCTTAGGGTTTCTATATATATATATCCATATGTATCCACCTGTTTCAGCACCAGTAAACCCTAGCCCAAGCTCCAACTACCTGGCGTTCGTTTGGGGTCCCTCACCTCTCTCGACCAACGGTAGGGCCCAAAGCCCTAAAACTCGCAACCCTAAACCCTGAACTCAAAAAACATGAAACCCAAAAAAAAAGTCAACCCTAAACCCTAACCCCTAAACCCAAAAAAACAACCAACATCTCTCAACCCTAGAGCCGAACCCCCCCCCCCCTTCTGGCGAGATGCCCGTCGTCTCCAGCGCCAAGGCCGCCGGCTTCGTCTGAAGCAGCCCGGTGCCCATGGCAGCTCCCGGAGGGGTCTCCTGGTTTAGGACTTAGAGGGTTTAGGGCTTAGGGCTTTGGGGTTTAGGGCTTAGGGCTTTGGGTTAGGGTTTAGGGCTTTGGGCTTAGGGTTTAGGGTATAGGATTTAGGGTTTCGGGTTTAGGGCTTTGGGTGAGGGTTTAGGGTTTAGGGCTTTGGGTTTAGGGTTTAGGGTTTAGGGCTTAGTTTAGGGTTTAGGGTATAGGGTTTAGGGTTTAGAGCTTTGGGTTTAGGGTTTGGGATATAGGGTTTAGCCCTAAACCCCAAACCCTAAACCAGTTCACTTGCCTGCCGCAGCAAATCCACGTGAGGCGCCATGGTGCTCCGCACGAACTCCATGTGCTCCTCGGCACCCAGGATTCCGCGGGTAAGGGTTCAGGGTTTGGGGTTTAGGGTTTAGGGTTGGGGGTTTAGAGTTTAGGGCTTAGTGTTTCGGGCTTAGGGTTTAGGGTTTAGGGTTTGGGCTTTAGGGTTTAGGGTTTAGGGTTTTGGGGTTTGGGGTTTCCACATGGTTCTATACCGACTTTAGGGTTCAAGGCTTCCGTGAAACCTACAGGGCTTCGGGGCAGTGGATCTTGGATCTGGAGTTTTAAGCGCCCACTTGGCGGCTTAGGGTTCGGCGATTTCGGGTTTAGGATTTGGGGGGCGTTAGGGTTTAGGGCTTAGGGTTTAGGGTTTAGGGATTAGGGTTTAGGGTTTAGGGATTAGGGATTACGGTTTAGGGTTTAGGGCTTAGGGTTTAGGGTTTAGGGTTTAGGGTCCAAGATTTAAAACCTAAACCCTTTGGGACTCCTCTGAGGATGTTTGGGGTTTTGGGACGTCGGATCGATGGTTGAAGGGTTGAAGGTTTAGGGCTTGGGGTTTTATAGTCTTGGCCAGTCTTGAGTTTATCAGTTTTAGGAGCAAGGAGGATTTTAGGGCGTAGGGTTCCGAGTCTAGGATTTAAAGGAGTTGAGGACTCGGGATGTGGTGTCTAGGATTAAAGTGCCGGGGGTCGCGTGTCTAGAGGACGCAGTGTTTGGGGCCAAACCCTAAACCCTAAACGGCTTGGGCTCTGAAATTTATGCCTTCGGGCGCCAGTGTCTCTTGCAGGAGCCCTCGACAGTCCGAATGGGGTTTTGGAACTAAGTTCATAGTATAGACATTTAAAATCTAAGCAATCTTGTCGGCACCTTATTGTAGGGAGCCCTAAACCCCTAAACCCCAAACCCCTAAGCCCCTAAGCCCTAAACCCCTAAACGCTTACACCGCTAGGGCTCTACACCAAGGGTTCAAGGGTTCGAAGATCCTAAACCCCTCCCTAAACCCTATAACCCTAAACTCTAAACTCCTAAAGCCCTGACCGAAGATCAGGCCATCTCCGATGCGGAGCTTCGAAATCGAGCAAAGGCTTTCCTGGAGGAGCGCTTGTGAGCTAAGCTTGAGGGTTTAGAGTCGAGGGTTTAGGGTCTAGGGTTTAAGGGTTTAGGGTCTAAGGGTTTAGGGTTTGAGGGTTTAGGGTTTAGGGTTTAAGGGTTTAAGGGTTTAGGGTCTAAGGGTTTAGGGTTTAAGTGTTTAGAGTCGAGGGTTAAGGGTTTAAGGGTTTAGAGTTTAGGGTTTAGGGTTCCCTCACCCTCAAACGACTCATATTTTAAGGCTTTTGGGCCCAGAAACCCAATTATATAAGGCTTTTGGGCTATTTTGATGCTAAGGGTGAGGGTTTGGGGATGGTGGGGTCATTGTTTTTTGGGGTTTACGGGTTAGGGCTCATTGGTTTTATAACGATCTCTTTTGCCGTTCCACAAGGATTTTCTACGTGCTGCTGGGTCCTATAGGCAGGGTCTGAGCCTAATGCTTATGGGGCTTAGTGTTTAGGTTTAGCGCTGCGGGCTCCAAGATTTCATTATTTAAACTTACGTCTTTCGGCCCTAAACCCCTAAACCCCTGAACCCCTAAACCCCTAAAACCCTAAACCCCTGAACCCCTAAAACCCTAAACCCCTAAACCCCTAATAAAAACGCTTTAGAGGTTAAGGTCGAGTTCGAGTAGTCTTCCCTCAGGCCCACCCTGAACCCTAAACCCCGAAACCCTAAACCCCCCAAACCCCGAAACCCCTAAATCCCTAACTCTTAAACCCTAAACTCTATAGACTATAGACCCTGAACACCACCCTGAAGCCCTAACCTAGACTCGTGGAGGGCCTCAGGGTTTAGCAGCAGCCTCAAAGATCAAAGCGAGCACGCTATTTGCGTGTCCAGGTTTAGGGTTTAGGGCTTAGGGTTTAGGGGTTTAGGGCTTAGGGTTTACGGTTTAGGCACGCTATTGGCGTGTCCAGGTTTATTCGGTTTAGGGCTTAGGGTTTAGGGGTTTAGGGGTTTAGGGTTTAGAGTTTACCAACCTCAGTAAGTTCGAGGAGGGTTTGTAAACAGATTATGTGGGCCTGTCTCAGGAACCTAAACTCTGCCTGCAGCCCAAACACTAAACCCTAAACCCTAAACCCTAAATTTCGAAGTCGAAAGCCAAAAACCCTCAGGCACAGGAGCCTTCAATCATGGGTACTTGGACCCTTGGGGTAGTCATCCGTGGTTGCACATGGAGTTCGATGTCGGAGACCTTGAGCCGTTTCTCCAGCGAGCCATTGGAGCGGGAACGCGATGCGATCTCGCGCTCACACTCCCCCTAAGCCCTAAACCCTATAAACCGAAGGTTTAGGGTTTAGGGTTGTGGGCCTCTTTGGGCCGTGTCCTCATGGATGGTGGCAAGACCGCGTCTGCAAATGCTCATTCGCCTCTCGGCAGCGTCCCTCCAGAAGGATCTCCTTACTGCAGCAAACCCTGATAGAAAGCTCCGAACACCGCAATCTTAAGACTCAGACCCAAGCCCTACAACCCTCTGACGAGCTGAACGACATGGAAGCTGCTCTTCCTGGGAGAGTCCTACAGCATCGTGGTGCTCCGGAACCAGCAGCCCACCGCGCTGAAGTACCCCATCTTGCACAAGAGGAAGCTGGCTTGTAAGAGTGTTGAAGACTTGTGTCAGAGAGCAGGATGCATGAACAAACATGTTTGCTGCAGATTCTTCACGCTGGGATTCTTGAAGCCGCTGGACCGCACAGAAGAAGAGCTCCAGCAAACGTTCATGGCCGCTTTGGGGGACATGGAAGTCCAAGACGAAGCCGATGCAGGACAGGGTATACTGCTTCTTTCCGAAACAGCACCATGCCAGTGTGTTGTCAAAAGAGGCAGTCTATGTCCAGGACATGTTCCAGTTTCTGGGTCTCAAGCCTGGCAGCAGTGACATTTTTGCCCGCTTGCGACTTGTCACCCCAAGTCTGTGCTTGCGTGCTTTGTGGGTTCAAGACCGGTGGGTTAGTTGCTGAATTGATGGTTTTTGGTAAGGCACCGGCTGCAGACTCTGGAAACAATGGATTCCTAAACCCTAAAGCCTGAGTGCTTAAAAGCATGGTTGGCGGGGGGTGTGATTTCCGTGGGGTCGCGTGAAAGAGCCGGGCTTTGCGGGGAGTTTCTTTTTTTGTGTATGGATTAGTGAATCATAGAAGTTTTCAAAAACATAGGGGGCAAGGCTGCTCCTTAATTTAGAGCTCTAGACTCTAAGCAAGCCCTAAACCCCTAACCTCTACATGGCGAGTTGTCTAAATTAGGGTCCCTGTTGGGGTCCTGTTGTAAGGGTGCCGTAGTATATTGGGGACCGAACAAAGGGACCGAAATTTAGAAAGCTAGCCACATCGCCATCCTAAACCCCAAACCCTATAAACCCCAAACCCCAAACCCTAAACCCCAAACCCCAAACCCCAAACCCTAAACCCCAAACCCTAAACCCTAAACCCCTAGTCTCTACATCACCCTCAGTTTTGCTTGCAGGAGGAAGCGCCGTCAGGGAGAGAGGGCTCCTCTCTGGTGGTCTCCTCCTTGCAGGAGGCCTGGGCCCCGGAGGTTTCAGAGGTCTTCAGGGTTCGGGATGAGGAAAGCTCGGTTTTAGGGTTTAGGGTTTGGGGTTTAGGGTTCAGGGTTTAGGGTTTAGGGTTTAGGGATTCGAGGGGTGTATGGGGTTTGGAGTTTAGGGGTTCTTCCTTGCTCGAGCCACGCAGGCCCTTTTCTCCCTTGGAAGGCAGCCCGACGCCCTAAACCCAGGACATATTTTTGTGGTAACCCTTCGAATTAGAACTTACAACTTCCACCCCTACTGGAACCCAACCCCTTCTTAGCAGCTGAATGAGTATGTCTGCACAAGATGGGGCCCGGAGCTGAAGGAGGTGGCGGCCGGGTACCAGGGAGGACCCAGACTCCGTCTATGCAAAGCAGCAAGAGGGGTGGTACGAGTCTGAAGACAAAAAGGTTCACCGGGGAGATTCCGCCCGAACTTGATGTCCAGGACTTCTCGGACAGGGCCCGGGGTCGACGTGTCCCAGCAGGAATGGGAAGATCAGCAGCAAAAGGACTGGGACTGGACTGCAGAGCCGGAAGAGGTCTGGCAAGAACGGAACGGTGTCCGGTACCTCTGGGACGGGGTCAATTGGATCAAGCCTGCTCGTTTCCTGACAGAATTTCAGACTATAAAACGGTTGAAACTGTTTTGGTGTAGTATGACCCCTTATAGAACTGAAAGTGTGTACACGCTTTGGTGCGTATGAACTCAGCAACTCAGCCTTTAAAGCACTCCTTCTAGCGGCCTAACAGCGACTCCCAGCCCTAAAAATCCTAAACCCTAAACCTTCGAGGGTAAGTTTAAGGCTCTTAAAGGAAACCCAAACCCCCTAAAGCCCCCTGATTAAGCACCAACCCTCGGCCCTATAAGCCCTTAGGCCCTAAACCTTAATTCCCGGTAGACCCTAAACCACCCTAAAGCCCTGAATCTGGTTTAGTAGCTCGTATAGAGCCCTTAAAGGAACATTGCAGGCCCAGAGCCCTTAAGCCTTGAACCAGCCTTAACCCTATACCCTAAACCCTAAACCCTCAACCCTCAACCCCTAAACCCTAAACCCTAAACCCTAAGCCCCTAAACCCCTAAACCCCTAAATCCTAAACCCTAACCAGGCGTTCTCGGCCTTCCGCCTCCTCCGGGAGCTCTGCTGGGAGATGCTGCGGCGTGCTGCAGGGGCCAGAGCAGCCGGGGCTCTCGGCCGGCGGGTGTTCATGCGGTTGATGGTTGAGGGTTTAGGGTTTTGGGCGTAGGGTTTGGGGTTTAGGGTTTGGGGTTTAGGGTTTAGGGTTTGGGGTTTAGGGTTTGGGGTTTAGGGTTTAGGGTTTAGGATTTAGGGTTGGTGATATAAATCTTGCATGACTCATGATAAGGAATGTACCCTAATTCCCCTAGTTTAGGGTCCTTAAGGTAGTGCAGAAATTATATCATCATCAACAGTATAGGGTCTTAAGACTTACGAATTAGATAGAGACATAAGGTTCCTTTAGAGGGCTCCTTTAAGGATTCAATGCGGGATTCAGGGTTTGGGGGTTTAGGTATAGGTATCAGGGTATAGGCGTCGTAGGACTTATGTAGAACAAACAAGTAGAGCAAGGTTCCTTTAGGGGTCCTTAAAAGGGTTCCAGAATAAGGCTGTTGGGTCTAGGGTCTAGGGGCCTTAATAACTAGAGGGTTTTGGGGGTATGTCAGAGTGCAGCTCAAAAACAGCCAGGAACCTGAAGGGATCCACGTTTGCGACCTCGGCAATTCAAGCAGTATCATGTGGGGTTCCCCCCCGATGTAATTATAGCGGCCTAATGCAGACTAAAACCCTCTTCTCTAGTTATTCGGGCCCCCCATATTTGATTAGCCGATAATTATTCCTTACATCATATTTTGCAGTCCTCCATAGCTGCGTATATTCTTTACCTCAGGGGTGTTTGCTTCTCCGAAAAATCCCTAACTAAAACCCAAAAGATTCAATTAACTAGTAGCAGACCCTAGTCTTCGAAAGCCTACCCGGATCAGAGGACTTCTACAGGGTTTGGGGTTCTGGGTAAGTAAGCTTAGAGCTCGGAGTCGAGAGGGACTACGGTTGGGTTTAGGGTTTTAGGGTTTAGGGTTTAGGGTTTTAGGGTTTAGGGTTTAGGGTTTAGGGTTTAGGGTATCAACTGATGTTGTTCTGCTCGAAACCTCAATTGCAACCTGCTTACGAAGTCTGCTGATCCACTCCGCAACGTTAACTCCTTAACCTCAAGCTCTAGACCCTAAACCGCTGAAATGGTTCTAATGCCTTGCAGCTATTCAGACCTGAGGCTTTAAATGCCAAAGCTTTATAAATCCTACGACCCTAAACCCTGGACCCTAAATCCGTAGAACCCCCAACAAAAAGCCCTAAAACCCCGACACACCCAAATCCGCAACTTTCCAGCCGAACCTTCTGTCCTAGAACAGTTTTCGAGTTTGGAATTTCCGGTTTGTTGTGGAGTTGAGACCGTGGGGGAATTCAGCATCTAGGGTTCCAGGAGGATAGCCGGTTAGCCATTACTTGAAGGATCCAGGGACTTGGCAAGTACAGCCGTGCGTAATGTTGGCTTAATTACACACAAAACCTCAGTTCAGGAAGGTCTGCTCTGCTTCTCGTAATCCTCCCAGGTGGTACAAACCCCAAAGCCCTAAACCCTAAACCCTTCAATCCTAACGTGAGAGTCAGAAGAATCACCACCACACTTCCTCGGGATTTCTTGTTACATTCTGCTATTCTATACCCAAAGCCCTATTCTAACTCTGCAGGCCCCTAAACCCCGGACCCCAAACCGCTGTATTGAAGCCTTATGAGAACCCCTAATCAACGGAAACCAAAGGAACCCTGTCGAATTTGGAATTTGTTAGTCCTATTGTCGAAAACTTGTATGGACCCTTTCAAAGAACCCTTTCTAGTTATTATTACGAAGGCCCCTATACACCCAAAACCCATCTTAGCAGCTGAGTAGCTCCGAGTGGGTAAGCTTTTCGCCCCTGTGCATGGGTTTAGGGTTTACACAACCCTACCATAGCCGGAACAATGGGTCTAGGGTTTAGGTGCGAGTAGGCAACCATTTAGCCCTTTTGCGTGTATAATACATAATACTACCGGGTATCAGGGTATTCAGGTATTAGGGTATCTGGGGAAAACTTGGAGGATCATGGGACTTAGGAAATTGATGGAAGGTTAAAAGTACCTCAACTGGGGGGTAACTGTTCGTACAGTTCCCTTATTTATAAACCCTAGCTATTAAATCCAATGATTCTTTAACTACTTTCTAAACTCAGCAACCCCCACTAGATTCCTGATAGAGTCCTTCCAGATCCCTTTAAGGGGAACCCGTTAGATCCCGTATAAGAACCCTTTAAGGGAACCTGCTAGATGCTTGCAAATCCCATGATCAATGAAGTAAACTTAGTGGAGCTGCAGCACTCAGCGGAATTGACAAACAGTACTTTCTTACTACTTTTTTGTCATTACTGTAGCTGTCTTATTATTGTTCTTCTTCTTATGACTAGTCACATTTTTGCTATTATGATTTTTGCTTCCGCTTCTGCTTCTTATCAAGTATTCCGCACTCGATAGAAGCAAGCGCCAACGGCCGTAGAGCCTGACGAGCGCCAACAGAGCTTCAGGTGCAAGAAGTATAGGTTGAAGGGACTTGCTTCGGGTTGCACGCAACATCATAGCTGCAGCATTCCAACATTTCACGGCAAGAAGCTTGCAAGCGCCAGTGCCGAGGGGTAGAATATAGGGGCCTGAATAATTACCCATACTACTTTAGAGGTTCCTTACTATAGTTATAGTATAGTATTCCCCCAAACCGTATTCTAATTATTAAGGCCCCTATATGTTACATTCCAACCTCAAGTCTAGCACCATAAAGTCCTAGAAGCCCAGTGAGCCCTAATTTCCAAAGCTTAAGCCGTAAAACCCGAAGCCCTAAGAACTAAAGGCGTCGCCCGTTGGGTCTCAACAGAGCCAGAAGGAGGCTCGTGCTTTGGATAGGTTTGTTTGGGTTTAGGGTTTAGGGTTTAGGGTTTAGGGTTCCAAGCTTTTCTTACAAGGTATTTGGAGTTGCCACACTAGGGTTAAGGATTTAAGGTCTGAACGTGTATAGAGTTTGCGGTTCAGGAATTTCGCGTAAGTTACCACAGTATGGATCTGTGGTAAATTATGAGGTTTCCTCATGATGGTAGCTTATGTTGAGTTCTTTACCAAGAACCCAGTTTTTCAGAGCCGCTGGAGCTCAGGGCCAATGTATGTAAGCAAAGTGCAAGCGACATCGGATGGAATTGCCATACCTGTTGGTGTTAACATCGATGTAATACAGGAACCCTAGGCCCTAGACCCTAAACCCTAAAAAACCCTAAACCTTAAACCGTAATAGGCTTAGACACTTGCCTGCATTCGCTGGCCTCGCGTAGTTTCGCTGTCTCTCTCTTTGTCGTAGGTAGCGCAGGTACCGGTTCAACCTTTGGGTTCAGGGTATACCGTACTATTTTAACCTGTACCTGTAGCCGGAGTTATGTATATATATACACACATACATACATATATACATATATATATGTATATACACACATACATACGTATATATAAACGATGATAAGGAACCATAAAAAGGTAGGTCTTTGCGTCTACAGGTAGTTCCTCTAGTATTCTGGGCAAGTAGGATGTACTTACGGCGGTGGCAGTTCTGGTGGTCTTGGCCATGACGGTGGCAGTGGCCGTGATCGTGGCGGTTCTCGTGCTTCGTGGCCGTGGCTGTTGTTGCTGCTGGGTGGCGATGATGTGTGTGATGATGTTGATATATCAGCCACGGTATCTAGACTAGATTATGGGCGTGATGATCGTGATGATGGCTCCGATGCCTTGTCTAGCCCTAAGGACTACCGCAATTGATGTGTTTTCGTTTGTGTACAACTCGCCTAGGCAAAGTTCTGAATGCCTGCTTCGAGCTTGTCAAGATGTTCTCGGCTAGCATGATGCCCAGAAGCCTTAACCCCAAACCCTAAATAAAACTCTAAACCCTAAACCCAAAACCCTAAGCCCTAAAACCCTGAACCCTAAACCCTAAAACCCTAAGCCCTAAAACCCCAAACCCTAAACCCTAAAACCCTAAGCCCGAAAACCCCAAACCCTAAAGCCTCGTCGTGTCTTGCTGACTGCAAGCCTCTTTGAACTACTTTGTGCAGCGACCCTCGGCCCGGAGCCACCTTTAGCAAAGTGGCTAGTTCTCTAAATTAGG